>CAJQUW010014991.1:0-285000 GCA_907163375.1 Prostheceraeus crozeri
TTTCATTCCATTCATCAATTCGTCTCATTGATAGAGACAGGTAGAACTCATGGTTCTCATAACGTATGCAATGGAAAGTTTTAGGCAACCTTCGACAGTTGGCTAAATGTCGCCCTGGCGCGAATGCATACTACGTTGAGACAGAGGCAATCACTTGCAAACATGACGCAGAGAGGTTTAACAAGATTGACCATTGCCGAATGTCCCTTGCGGTATACATAGCTACGGGTTTCACCGCCGCCCTTTACAGGAACGCCCGTCGAAAGGAATATTCAGCCGATCTTCGATTTATCGCAAAACATTACAAGTTGAACGTGAAAGCAGATTCAACTTAAGGTCAGTACTGTCCGCCAGTCCGAAAGACTGCCCAGGTGGCAAAACCGCGTGGAAGGTTCTATCTGTCTTGCCCCCATGGGTCAGGGGCGAGTCTGAACGATGGAGAAGAGACTCTAGGCTGGCCCTTAAGAGAGCGGGGTTCGTTCTCGGGAGTAACGTCATCTTACAAACCCTAACCCGAATTCCTACTGAGAGAGTCCCTTTGACCTCTCTCCTTTTGGTAGCACTGTCCGAATTCCACACTAAACCCTTGGTACATGGCAAAAAGTGGAATGTAGCGCCATTCCGTTGGATTGACGCAGTTGCTGTCATCGGAATTGCAATCCGAGCAAGATTATTAAAAACTCTGTTCTTGCTTCCTCTAAGCCGACAAACTCCTCAAATAAATTGTACGCTGACCTTACTGCGGTCGCGCGAGGAAGACTGACTTGACTGTTTTCGGCGTCTGCATGAATTGAAATGAAATGAAAATGAGAGGCAGTGGTTTTTATACCCTCTAACCAGCGACTCAACGTTCAAGTTGAACACTGATAGCAGATTCAAATTAAAATGATAGTATTCCAGCTAAAAGACTTCGCCCGGGGGGGGCCGTGCGCAACCGCGTAGAGGCTTCTACATGTCTTTGCCCCAAAGTGGAGACGATTATCCGGTATGTGTTATAGTTCGAGTACTTTCAATCATTGAAAAGGAAGTATGAGAATCATATTCATTTTGTCTATCATCAACGAAGTAATCCATGGGGAGCAATCAGTGAAGGGACATCTAAAATGAATTACATATTCCACTCGACCCCATATCATAAACAAAGAACTAACCTTTTGTCGAATGGCTGAAGAGACTCGCTGACCTGGTGAGAGAAGCGTCACGCGGAGAGTATGAAGTCGGAACGCCCAACATTAGCAACGGCTCAGAGTTTCGGTCTAACAAACGACGAACACTCCGTGCAACACAATCCCTCTAGCCGGCATAACCCACCCCGTCACGAAGGAAACGCTCGAGCAAAGGCAAGGTAGTTATCAGCGATGATGTCTCTTAAGAGCGGGAGTGAATCCTCTTGCAAGCAAGAGAACAAATCAATCTCAGATACAAGTCAAGAACAACTGATAGCAGTACCAAATGTATAGTCAGTTAATCTTCACACATTAGTGCGAGGAAACTGAAAGATATGATTGCTGAGTGAGTGGCACTCGATCCCGTCGAACAGCCCCCTAAGGCCTTGACTACCTGATCACTAGGGCAGTTGAGAGATCTTCCCCGATACCGCCTCTTCTTCTTTAACAATGCTGATAAGCATTCAATCTGATACCTATGCCCCTTGAAAGAGTGGTTAACAAGCATACGATCCCGCGTCCTAAAGGTAGAATGAAGCAGTATCTGGGACCTAACACCTCAAAGCTGCCTTAGACTTAGTTAAATTTGAAATCTGACATATGCAAATTTTAACTCAGCATACTTGAAAACCTTGAGGAAACATCCTAAGAATATTGAGACATTGGATCATATCTTCTTCGACTAGCAAAGCCGTAGAGAGCTTGATTCCATCTGCGTTTTGTCAAAGGATGATGCTTTTTCATGATTTGGGGGTGGAGGCCAACCCATGACAAGATAGCTTAAGACCAACTCGAATTGGACGTATCAAAGTGCATTACGTCATGAGATGCCAGGCGAACAAACTGCCCAACACGCAGACATGTGTTGTCCTAGCGGTTACGAGGTCTCAAATATACCACATTCCCATGCGCACACTTGCACTACGGCAGTCTTCCGCCGTCCCCGAGGAACACCCTGTCCAGGGGAATATTACAGCAAAACCTCCGTGTCGTGCTCGCCTTTCAGTGAAAAGCCGCTTATACCATGAGAAGGCTGGCTCAGACATGAAAACTGCAGAGTTGGTAAGAGGTGGGACATACTTTTAGCAGCTTGATAGCAAGCCGTAGAGCAGACTATTATTATCACACAGCGAGTTTTGCAATGGAGATGTTTAGAGTAAAAGGACAAATCGAAGGCCACCCATAGAACAGTTAGAGACTAAGCTCCACCGATCAGAGAGCGGTTATGTTCAAAGTGCTGGAACGTTAGTATGACAGCATAGTGAAACCTCAACATGAGCCCAACATGTAAGACAAGAGTTGTCTTACCAACTTGCGGTTACGCTCCCTCAAACATATGACAATTCCCTTAGCCACACTTATCACTACGCGAGACATCGTCCGCCGTCCCGAAGGAACACCCTGTCACAGTGGAATATTACAGAGCAAAACTCTGCCGTGTCATTGCTCGCTTTCAGTGATAAAGGCGGCCGGCTTATTACCAAGGCAGACTACACTGGCTCAGACATGAAAACCTGATAGGTTGGTAAGAGGTGGACAGACTTTTAGCAGTTGATAGCAAGCGTAGAGAGCTTGATTCACCAGCGTTTTGCAATGGAGATGTTTAGAGGCCACCCATGACGAGATAGCTAAGAGCTAACCGATTGGCCGTTCAAAGTGCTACGTTGAGAACTGTGTCAAATTTGCCCAAACATGAGTACATGGAGTTGTCCCAGCGGTTCGGTCTAAAACTATGACACACTCCCTTTGCCACACTTATCACTACTCGGCATCGTCCGC
Source organism: Prostheceraeus crozeri (assembly GCA_907163375.1). NCBI lineage: Eukaryota > Metazoa > Platyhelminthes > Polycladida > Euryleptidae > Prostheceraeus > Prostheceraeus crozeri. The sequence continues at coordinate 2,946 of CAJQUW010014991.1, forward strand.
GGGCCGTCCGAAGGTAGGAAACACCCTTGTCAGTGGAATATTACAGCAAAAACTCTCCGCGTGATCTTGCTCGCTTTCAGTGAAAAGCCGCTTAGAGCATGAGAGTGAGTGGTACTCGATCCCGTCGACAGCCCGAAGGCCTTGTACTGATCACTAGGGAAGTGAGAGATCTTCCCCGATACCCGCTATTTACAGCTTAAGACATCATTGTCACTGCCCCGAAGTGGTAACAGCAACGTCGAGTCAAAGGTAGTGAACAGTAGCTGGGATCTAACCCCTCAAAGTTGCCTTAGACTTAGTTAAATTTGAAATCTGATAGCAGATTTGAACTCAGCATTCTTGAAAACCTTGAGGAAACATCCCAAGTTATTGCTTTGATCAGCTTGATAGCAAGCCGTAGAGAGCTTGATTCACCAGCGTTTTGCAATGGAGATGTTTAGAGGCCACCCATGACAAGATAGCTAAGACTCAACCGATTGGCGTTCAAAGTGCTACGTTGAGAGCTGTGTCAAATGCCCAACATGAGACATGAGTTGTCCCAGCGGTTACGGTCTCAAATATGACACATTCCCTTGCCACACTTATCACTACGGCATCGTCCGCCGTCCCGAAGGAACACCCTGTCAGTGGAATATTACAGCAGAACTCTCCGTGTCTTGCTCGCTTTCAGTGAAAAGCCGCTTATATCATGAGAAGGCTGGCTCAGACATGAAAACCTGTAGAGTTGGTAAGAGGTAGACAGACTTTTAGCAGCTTGATAGCAAGCCGTAGAGAGCTTGATTCACCAGCGTTTTGCAATGGAGATGTTTAGAGGCCACCATGACAAGATAGCTAAGACTCAACCGATTGGCGTTCAAAGTGCTACGTTGAGAGCTGTGTCAAATGCCCAACATGAGACATGAGTTGTCCCAGCGGTTACGGTCTCAAATATGACACATTCCCTTGCCACACTTATCACTACGGCATCGTCCGCCGTCCCGAAGGAACACCCTGTCAGTGGAATATTACAGCAAAACTCTCCGTGTCTTGCTCGCTTTCAGTGAAAAGCCGCTTATACCATGAGAAGACTGGCTCAGACATCATTAAAAATGCTTTCATTGACTTCAGCAGGGTCGAAAACCCCAGAAAACCTCCAAAACTAGTGAATTTAAATTTTTCAACTTTTTAGCACTACTTATGAAATTTTATAAGTAGTTCATCACTTAGGGCAGGTCAATAGCGACCGAACCTTTTTTGAATCAAGTCAAACGGACTTGTAGAAGCAAAGTTACAAGCCTTTAAAGTTTTGGAGTCTTTTATGGCCTGGAGACGAAGGCCATCTCCTGGCGAACCTCTAAGTCTGACGCCTTAGCTGATATCAGCAATGAAATTTTCTAAGTCGGTTTCTTACAGAAACTCGGAATTTGGAATGTCCGCAGCTATCATCGGAGCTCAGAGAGACGACCTACCTCTGACAATCGTTCTCCTCTAAATGACAAGTCTCTCTCGGTTCCCAGCTTATATAGTGTGTGGCGATCAGCTGATGACGTAACACCCATCATCCAAACACTAAAAAACCCGTCTATCTCCGGTTCTAGTGCTCCGATTGAGCTGGAAATACACCATTTCCATGTAGAATTTGACGCTGAATCCGAATCTGGCCTCCGTTTTCCCATCCGATGCTTCGTTTTGGCTCTACAGTAGGCAGCCATCGCAAAAATTCTAACTCGTTTTTCCGAAAAATGTTGAAAATTTTTCTCGCCGATTGACTTGAAACTCTCCGATTGATATGAAACTCATCATACAGATAGAGAATTTCACGCTGATTCCAAATCTGAAATCCGTTTTCCAATCCGATGCTTCGTTTTGAAGCTAGAGCCCAAAACGTCCCAAATTCTAACTCTGTCGTTTTTCACCAATGTCCCAAAATCTTAAATGGCGTCTCACATCTAAACGAAGACAGATAGGAAAAAGCCGATTCTTTCACTGAATTTGTCTCACTCTTAGCTTTCAAACGAGCTATGGCACGACAAAATCCGTCCACTGGAAGCCAAAATCGAAGCAAGCTGTCCAGAGGGGGGGGGACGTCAGCAAAATTTTTTCTCTCCGATGGCGTTCAAATTCACCATACGGATGCAGAATTTCACGCTGAATCCAAATCTGGCCTCCGTTTTCCCATCCGATGCTTCGTTTGGGCGCTACACACCAAAACGTCCCAAATTCTAACTCTGTCGTTTTTTCGAAAAATGTTGAAAATTTTTTCTCGCCGATTGACTTGAAACTCACCATGCAGATAGAGAATTTCACGCTGATTCCAAATCTGAAATCCGTTTTCCCATCCGATGCTTCGTTTTGAAGCTAGAGCCCAAAACGTCCCAAATTCTAACTCTGTCGTTTTTCGCCAATGTCCTAAAATCTTAAATGGCGTCTCACATCTAAACGAAGACAGATAGGAACAAGCCGATTCTTTCACTGAATTTGTCTCACTCTTAGCTTTCAAACGAGCTATGGCACGACAAAATCCGTCCACTGGAAGCCAAAATCGAAGCGAGCTGTTCAGAGGGGGGGACGTCAGTGAAAATTTTTTCTCTCCGATTGAGCTGGAAATACACCATTTCCATGTAGAATTTGACGCTGAATCCGAATCTGGCCTCCGTTTTCCCATCCGATGCTTCGTTTTGGCTCTACAGTAGGCAGCCATCGCAAAAATTCTAACTCGTTTTTTCGAAAAATGTTGAAAATTTTTTCTCGCCGATTGACTTGAAACTCACCATACAGATAGAGAATTTCACGCTGATTCCAAATCTGAAATCCGTTTTCTCATCCGATGGTTCGTTTTGGCGCTACACACCAAAACGTCCCAAATTCTAACTCTGTCGTTTTTCGCCAATGTCCCAAAATCTTAAATGGCGTCTCACATCTAAACGAAGACAGATAGGAACAAGCCGATTCTTTCACTGAATTTGTCTCACTCTTAGCTTTCAAACGAGCTATGGCACGACAAAATCCGTCCACTGGAAGCCAAAATCGAAGCAAGCTGTCCAGAGGGGGGGGAGTCAGCGAAATTTTTCTTGCCGATTGCCTTGAAACTCACCATACAGATAGAGAATTTCACGCTGATTCCAAATCTGAAATCCGTTTTCTCATCCGATGGTTCGTTTTGGCGCTACACACCAAAACGTCCCAAATTCTAACTCTGTTAAAATTTTGAAGAAAAATTTTTTCTCGCCGATTGCCTTGAAACTCACCATACCGATGCAGAATTTTACGCTGAATCCGAATCTGGCAGCCATTTCACCATCCACGACAACCTAGACGGTCGCCCACGTCAACCTAGACGGTCGCCCACGTCAACCTAGACGGTCGCCCACGTTAACCTGGACGGTCGCCCACGTCAACCAGGCGGTCGGACCAACTCATCCGAGTCTCACACTCTGTCGTTGCAGAGGGGGGGGAGTCAGACCCGAAGCACCACGGCGGCCGACCACGACACTCTGTCGTTCCAGAGTGGGGGGCGCGCTGTGTTTATTATGGACCTTTTATTACTACTCTCCTCATTTGCCTCAGTCAACAGGCCGAACATAGGAATAAGAACAGTATTTTCATTTGCGTTAATGTATTTGTTTTGTTTATTTCTGTTAAAATTGTGACTATTTTCTTGATGCATGGTAGCAGTTGCGACTCTGGTGACCACGTCTTCTACAGTGAATTAAGTAATGTTTTGGTTGCTGTATCTTCTCATTGGTCAGTTGACGCTCGTCATACTGACGCTGCCTTATTTGGCGTTGTTGCTGCTGTTTTTCATTTGCTTGCTTTTGTTTTCACCTCAATCACCTTTCTGACACTGTGCATAACGTCTTCATTAACTTTCGATACAATACTTTCGGATATAGACTTTCGACACAACCTTACACTGAAATTTGTTAACAAAGGCAATATGGAATGATTTTTTTACATTTGTCCAATTTAAAGCTCAGATGTCCACCTGATCTTTAAAGTTTTCATGACACACCTTGCACCTTTTCATTGTACTTGGTTGTTCAGTGATTGCTTCAATTGATCACATCTTCTTTTTAGGCATAGATACTGAAAATTAAATCAAGTATTGAGAGAAAAGGTCAAGTTGACCTCGCCTTTGCAGCTCGGCTTTCTATGCATATGCCTGCTATCACTTTTTTCAAAACTTCTGGAAAAAATTCTCAGAACAGAGCAACCTCCAATGAGGGTATCAAAAGACTCGTAGCTAAAGAAACACATCATTAATGCAGATGGGTGCTATTAGGCAACAAGCAATCTAGCGAGTTCATACTTTTATCCGAAAACAATGACTTCACGAAAGCAATTTCACGACGGCATAAAACTAATTAGCCAATAATGTGCTACAATAGGTGACGGGCATAGGGTGTGGCAACTATAGGTATGCCTCTCTCCTGTTTTAGTCCGGCAGCCAGAACGAGTTTCTGCAAAGAACGAGGCCGAAAATAAGACTGTCACAGAATAATGTGAATACTACGAATTTGCGAGTCTACAGAGTTCTAGCTGGTTTCTCTTCTTGTCAGACAGGATCAAGAAAAAACACTTGTTAACCCAATGGGACGTAGATTGCAGTTTTTGGCAAAAATGAAATTTTCTATCACGGTCTGGGGGAGATGTGCTCCGGGTTGTATCAGAGACTTCAGGTTCTATTGGAGGCCCGGGTTGTAATAGAAGAGATATGGCAGTTGACATTGGATGAGTTTGGTTTTGGGACAAGAGACAATCGCAGATACAAATCAACAAAAATTGTTCACGATCGAGGGAAGCTGCTTATACATGTAAATGACGTCTAATCATTTTGTATCTTAAGTCATTCAACATTTTTATCAGCGGCTGGCCTGAATATTTGACTGAAATGAAAATCATTTATCCCATTGATCTATATAACCGATTACAAGTAGCACTAAAATTCACGAAATTTTGCTCTGTGAATTTTTTCTGATATCAAAATTTTGTCAATGTTTAAGAAGAGTTCATTGAATTCCATTTGCATGACATTGGATAAAAGATCAGAGTTGAAAGCGATCGGCTATCATCAGTGTGAAGCTGACGGCTCTTTCTGTTCGAACTAAAGGGATTTAACAATATTCTATTCGGCGTCTGTACCTCCCCTGTGACAGGGAAATAGCATAACTCGACATAGCGAACTTGCTAATTAGCTCAAATGGACTGCATCTCTCCAAAGATCAAGACTTCCTTTGATGGGATAAGGAGTTACAAAGTAACTTAACTAATAAAAGGCTAATTTTCGTTTTATCTCGTTTAAACACAAAACTACTTAAAAGAGATCTAAGGCAGTAAGGAGAGCGCCATTACACAGTCCACAAAGTTATCGAACTTGCTATAGTCCCTTCGTTATAAACTCGTTTCAAAGACATCGATTTTGATGCTGCTTCAATGCGACACAACATCGAAACAAAGTGAGTGTCTCTTAGCAGAAAAACACCAGAGTTTTAATTAGGCAGTAGAATAATTACAGTTCCTGACAAAGAGAGCTACAAAGGCGACTCAGGTGCTCTAAATAGATAAGATGAAGCTTACGCTTCCATCTACTATAAGACAGCAGCCAGACGACAGATAGGCATCGTGTTAACTGACGCCCTGGTTCTCTTTTACAAAGGCCTTTAAAGAGCGACTGATCTTCGATGGTAAGAGAGTTTGTTATAAAGAAAAGCAGGGAATGAAGAGAAAAAAGCTAACTAGTCAAACTTTCGACTGGTTTTGGAGAAATGCGAATATGAACTATGCAGACAGTCACTTCACCTTTTATTTCAAAGAGGAAGGAGGATGGAGTTGTCACATTTCATCCGAAGAAGCGAATCATCCTTCTAAATCTTTGGAACGGAGAGAATTTCGCGTCGTCATTTTGAACTTGAGTAACTTTGAATTAGGATATAGAGAGGATAAGCATCAGAGAAAATAGTTCATAACAAATCAGAACTTAACATCATTAGAGTTTAGAAAAATTAACACATTTATCGAAGTTAATTGGCCAAAAGTCAATTAAATGACAAAATTGAAGATCTTTTGGCTTGATGAAATATGCCAATGAATTGGATCTAATTTTTCTACGATAAAATTTCCTTTCCCTCAGCTTCACAAGTTCACATACCACAGTATGCTGGTCGGACCGATGCCGTTGCATGTCTGGTATGAACATGAATATCGAAATCGACCGATATTGATCGGTGCAAAAAAGAGGACTTCTCCTGTATCAGCAACCACAAAGCCATGTTTAGCAACATTCACTTTAAGGAAAATCTATCTTGACATTTTTCATTTAATGCATTACTATGTGAATCTCGAGTCAGATAGTTTTTATACTTCGAGCTTTTGAGACTTTCGAACAGTTAAATCTGACAATTAAGTGCGAGCGATTAGCAAGTATTGAAATCTGCTTGTTGCGTGGTTTGTGGTAAAAGCACTTGCTTGAATGAAAACTGCTTAGAATACCGACATAAAAATTGTTTTAGAAAAGAGGCATAATTATCGGGCTTAATCTGCTAGTTTATTATTATCAATAATTACAATAAAGATAACTTCAAAATTGCAAAGCAAAATCATTTCTTTCAAAAAATGATTTTTATCCTATTGCGACAAATATTCTTTATATTTATGATATTTCTTTATTGGCCATGCTTGTAAACAAAGGTCCAGGACAAGTTTAGTAGTTATTGCCTTTCGATCAAGAATAATTCGGGTGTGAACGCCTTCTGAAGCATTAACTCTTCTGGGGAATTTCTAAACAGGATGGCGAGTATAGATTGTCACTCTTTACAAGTTAATGATTTCTCCACACTCTATACGAAGCTAAATTTAAACCAGGTCAAGAACTCCCTACGAGGGTCATGTGACATAATAGTTAGCAATTCCAAGAGCTTCATCTGCATTGGATATCTTAGAAATTCTTCTCGAGCAAAAAGTAGTACAGAGGATATCACTCCTGGTCCAAAACCCAATTCCTCACTGCTATTGATTTCATCCAGATAACACTTTTGTTAACTTCGGGGGACTTGCCTTTAAACAAATTCGGGGCATTCCTATGGGTTGGAATTCCAGTTCACTCTTGACTGACCTATTCTTGGCATATAGGGAGTTCAGATTCGTGACGGGTGTTCTTGCTAGCAAGAAATTTGGCTTGGCCAAGCTTCTCTCTAGTAACACCAAGTATGTCGACGACATTTGTATATTTAATTACAAGCACTTCGATAAGATCCTTCCTAAAATCTACTCAATAGAACTCTTGGCTAGTAGAAACGGTGACGATGACAAATGCGTGAATTATTTGGACGTTGAAATCAAGATCCAAGGTAGTGAGTGGCCTTTACACCACGGTGGTCTACCATAAGTTTGATGAGTTCAGCTTCCCAGTGGTGCTATATACTTTCCCCGAACGTAATATGCCAATAAACACTGACTTAAACATCTTTGCTGCCCAACTCATCAGATTCGCTAGGATTTCTTCTAATTCTTCCGCCTTCATATCAAGAGCTAAAGGCATTTTCATTATCTTCAAGGAAAGAGGTTAATAACAAATTCCACTAATAAATCCTTGCACAAAGTCCTTCTCGAGATATAGGTTCCTCGTTTATGAGTTTGATTGTCTTTCACCTCGCCAAATAACTTCCATCATAGGAATGTTAGACCAACAACCATTATCCATGTTCCTATGCATCCTTTTGTTCTCTTATATCCAAATTTATTTACGGTTAAGTTTTAGCTATGTTTCCTCAGGTTTAGAGAGACCTTCCTTATTGTCCATTCGATATGGTTGGTCTGGCCCCGCCATGTGGTACAGGTTGGAGGTTAGGGGCTGAAGCCTTGCTTTATGCAGTCTCATGGCTCCCTCCCTGATGACTCTATGCATAACGATCTTATTTTGGCTTCTTATGTTTCTTGATTTTCATCATTTATAATTTTGATTAGCTTCTCGTCATGTTTCATGCCGAGCTCTCATTTTAGTTTATAGTTGTAACTTAATTTGATTATAAGTTTTAATTTATTTCTCGTCCCTTTAAAAGTTGGGTCGGCTAGCCGTTATATGTATTACGTTTCCTACTCTGTAGTTGGGTAAGTAACTCTATGTTATAAACATTAGTTTGTATTCATCCGCTCTTGACTTTAAGTAACCTAATTATTTACACGATTTTCCACTAGGGTAGTTGTTTAGCTTTGGCTTCTTTCGTTTCCTGGATTTTTCGATTTTTTAGCCGTGTCGTGTTTTACTTTAATTATGATAAATTTTATCCAATAATAGCAAACTTCTTCATTTTCCTTGTATTGAAACATTTTAAATCACTGAACTAATGCAAAGAAATGTCTGCTGTGGCAGTGCAATCAACGGGCCTGCATAAATAACAAGAGCCTCAATTCTTAAACTGATGCGCTCCAGACTTGGTTTGTCTTATTACAGTAAGGCCAGGAATCCGCATAATTCGACACCTCGTGAAACTGATTTAAATATGCCATATTGTGCGAACTGTTGTATTAGACATGTTTGGCGTATTTCTGCAGTAAATAGTTTAAAACTAAATGCATAAGAAACATAATGCAAATGCACCTATCTGCTGCCTCGTGTTCGATGCAACTCACTGTTGACTTAAAGTGTCAATATATTAGGACTAAGGTGTTATGTACTGTGCATGTTGGCATCATATATATTCATTAAGCAAAATTTTTGACACGAATATTAAAAACCTACAAGTAAAGATTAGGCTACATGTTGTCTACGCTTGAAATGATAGATTTCCTGCTTCATTGAAACAATCAGTTAGCTCGACCTGTTTTCATAAAACATTGGGGCCTATTTTGTAAGTGTTCTGTCGGTTCTGCCAACAGCATGCTTTTTTATTCTAATGTGACGAACTACACGAGCTGCCGTTACACCGTCTGTGTTGTAAAGCATGCGCGGGATAATTGTCCCAATTTATGCGAAATTTCTAGCAGGCGATAATGGCAGATTTGTACATGCTTGAATGAAAACACCGAATTAAGTGAGTTGCCCATTTTGGCGGAACAAAATAAAACGGATTCTACTGTATACTTAACTTCAATCAAGGAATATGAACTTCATATATCCTTTTTAATGATTGTATAACGATGCAAAGACTTGTCATACATGAAGTTTCATTCAACATGCATAGCAGCTCTGTCTATTTTTTATCGGTATCACCGGCACCGGTCAGTCAGCTCAACTGGCACCGGTCCGGTCCTACATGGAATTTTTCATATCGGCTTTACCTCAGCTACAGCTCCTTCATATTCGACAAATTATTGAAAATTACAAAGTCACTTGTCCCGCCATTGATCTGGATATTACATACCGGTACAACATGATTTCAAAGTCTCCTACATAAACTTGATGCGCACATTTTTTAGTGTGGAAAGTCAGCGCGCAACGTATTAAGTGGTGGATATGATAGTGGAGATCAAATACTTGATTGATGGTGCTTCTTCAAAAATGAGCCCGTGACGCAACACGGACTGGAAAGTGAATATCGCAACCATTTCATTCAATTGTTGACGTTGACGATAGTATGGACGATGTGACGGAACAGTTCGCCAATACAATGTGTGCACAGTCACAGGGGAATTCATTCTTCTAAGATAGCATTTTTATTATGATAACTTTTATGTAATGAATTTTGCTGTCCAAATTATTTTTATTTTAGTGACAGTGCTTGAAAGAAAGTGTAACAGATCTAAAGAGCATTCATATTAAACTATAAATGGAATTCCATGATTTATCTAGAATTTGAAAATTTGTTCCAATACTAAGTTTTTTGTAAGCCTATCCCATAAAATCAACTACATTTTGGATAAGGGGGATAAATTGACAATCAATATTTGGATCAAAAGTCTACCTTGACAGCGGAGCAAATGTGTCGATATTGGTTTGAGTAATTAATGGTGTGTTTTCAGTCATATTGCCGGGAAACAATTGTAAAGATCTTTATAGGTCCGGCACAGACAATCGAACTGACTTCGTATGCTATCTTGACCTGCCAACCCTTTGGAGCACTGTAAGAAGGTATTGTATTTAACCAATTCTGATATGTACGAAACATCAGAATATGCTCAAAAACTGCTCGGGATCTGTAAAACTAGTTGCTCACAATCAATGTGTTGATTGTCTGATTAAGAACTGTAGAGAGAATAACGGTAGAAATACAGTGCATGCTACGCATAATTGCATAAACTTTTCTGTGTATAAATTTGCTTGTTTGTCTTTGTTAGTTTAAATTCAACATTAGGGCTAATTGCCATGTAAAACACAAGAAAAAATGGAAAGAAGAGCAACATAATTGTTCTTCTAAAGCCTATATATAGTCAATAAAATGACAGCTGTAATGCTCGGGCTTTCAGATCTTAATTCAGACCGCTTCGAAAGGGCTCAACCCACTTTTAATTATTACCTGTGGGACCCTTCAATGACCCTGGGGGACACCATTCGTCCCGCGAAGCAAAAGCTGCCGTAGTCTCATCCACGCTAACCAATTAACGATGAATGAAATGAGATGGACCATAGGTTAAAATGCCATGCAAGAGATTTGCGAATGGCAGAACTCCAACCTACAACCCCAGGTTATCTACACTAGTCGCTCTACCAACTGAGCTGCGACCGCTTACCTGAGACCAGGATCAAGCCATCACCATCACACATCAGATGTAATAGCGATTATAATCAGTGGATAAATATTTTGTCACTGTTGCCACTACTTATTAAGACCAGTAGCACAGATCATTGTTCCCCAAAGCATCTGAAGTCATGCAATTTCCAATGAATGAGATAAACGATAAATTGCTTTCGATGAATTGATATGCGAAGGATTTGTTGCGCTGGTATATCGGTAGGACTCCACCATACGATCCACGTTATCTAGACCTGTCGCTCTACCTGTCTAGTTACGAATGAACCATTCATTAGGATTTCCGACGTAGCTTAGAAACCCTTGTTCAGTCTTTTCACGGCTTTGTACCATAGTGGCATATTGAATATCATTAATTGTAGGGCCTACCAATGGATGACATTGACAATTAACCTGGGATGACCCGGAATGCAGATGATCATCAAACTGCGATGTCCCTTACCTCGATGAAAGCGGAAAACGATGAACATTGAATTCATCAGTGAGCTATCTAGTCCAACGAGTAGATTTACATTGCAAGTTGCAATGAATGAGATGAATAAACGTCAGATCAAATTGCCATTCAATCAGATATACATGTACATGTACTAGTTAAGACTTGAACCCTCTGGTCATCGAACAAACCAGTTTTATATGTGCAGATCTGTTGCTTTAACCAACTGAGTATTTCAAATTGAATTGAATCAGAACATCATTATAAAGTAGTTTCGGAAGTTTTGTCAGCCTATTTGCTATTAGCTTGGAAATCAGCATCCACAAATGAAATTGTAACAGCAGAAAGAAGTATGCTTGACATGTTAAAATTTATGACATCAGTTGATTTGAAAATGAGTTGAAATTTCATTCTCATTTTTCCTGATTCAAGCAATTTTGGAAAATGTTACCCTAGTTTAAAATAATACTTCTGAGTAATTAGAATATTTGCAGATGACATGATATGAGAGACAAAATACAGCGACAATAAGTCATGGAAAGAATCCTCAATAGTGTCAACTCATGCATAAATGGACTCAGCGATAGCGCACCTGCTTTGAGGAGCCGTTTTAAGGCTTGTGTTCATTTTTGAGGCACTTTATTTCAGTAATTCTTCATTTCCTATCTCAAAGATAACTATGAGCGGCGGACTCAGCTTGCTTGTTAAGCATGTTCATTTGTCGTTAATGTCGTTTTTGTATCTAAACTGTTTATGTATTTTTGAGATACTCGAAACTCTGATGCAGTGGTTAATCATTTTTTCTGAAGGTTTTTCTCTTCATCTCTCAACAATCGCTGTCTCTGTATCAATGTATCTTTATAACTGTCGGCTCTTGGCAGAGAGCAGGTGAAATTTTGATATTTGCATCCTCTGTGCTCATATGTTCGTATGCATGAAAGGACAAAGGAGTAATTGCTGTACGACCCATGTCTTTTGTTCTGAAAAGCATGTGCGTCCGTGATGAAAGGTTGGCCGAGTATTTACAGAGTTGTCAGGGATGTGCAGTTTTCATTTTTCTATTTCAGATCCTGGTAACCTGATGTTTCAGAGGTTGTGTCGTTTCTGATTTGAATTTTCTCTTGCTAAGGGCCGCCAACACTCGAGAAGTGAGATAGGAGAAGGCTTGCGCAGAGAATTCTTGCTTCCCGTAGGAGATATGAATTTTGGTCTATTACTTTTGTTTCAAGAAAAATATTGGGTCAGGAGATTTGCTTTGATGTTATGAGAATATGGAATTCAGATGTGAGGGAAATTCTTGATAGTCAAAAATTTGAAATAAATAGTTTAATCTCAGTAGTCATGTATGGTCTTGAAAGGTCATTTATTGCCTATTCATTTCTAATAATTAAGGATAATCGTGATTTTCGGAAGTTTTCGGTGTTTGAGTTCTGCATTTTTATGCAAAAGCCGTCGAGGTTCTATGAGACAACATGCATTATCTTGGCGTTTAATGAAGCGATGGCCCTACCATGGTCATTTCTTAAGCCGAAAACAAGGGTTTTATAGCGGTCATTTTTTAGAAATAAGGAGAATTCCTGTCGAAAGAACTTTGTTTCTCATTATCCTCAACCCCTTCGCGACGGCATATCTAGATATTTCCACTAAGACTTCTCGGAAATCCTGAAATTTTGGAAGCTAAGTTCCTCGAAATATCTTTGTTTTTTATAAGCCCATGTTCATAAGATGTCCAACGTAGCTGTCTCCACATAACCCAACTGGTAGAACTCGCAGACGTTTGGCGGCTCGTGTCCGTGAGTATGTGCCTGTTTGTTTCACTGTTGGTCGGTCTTGGAAACCTCTCACTTCTGTGACGAAGAATTTTATTCAGCATCCTGTTGTACGTAAGGACACAGATTTTAGATCCAAATTTAGAATTGTAACTTTTGTAGGATAAAGAAATCTTTTGTCAATTTTAGAGGCTTTGTACGTCAAATTATAGCCACCTGTACTGTGTGCACAAGAGGAATTTGTATGACAGCTGTCTGTGCGGGATGAGCTATATTTAGAAAAACTTTTAGCTTTCTTATAACTTCGTCAATCAGTATTAGTCTTGGGTGCACCTAGACAAGACCAGGCGAAAGATCTCGGTGCTGACTTTATCTTCATCTGTAATTTCAATAAAATGACTTCGTGGAACTTTGTGGCATTTTTCGTTTGCAAGATTATGGCCAGATATATGTTTTTTTCAATTACGAATATGCCGCCTGCCATGGTCACTTTAGTGTTGTTTGGAAACAGTAAATTCTTGAGGAATTTGTAACAACACCTCTAATCTTTCCCACTTTGATGTGCTACTGAAAAATGTCCGCACAGTTTTCGCTTTTTTGAAAGTCGCTCGACACTCGCAAAAGCTCGTGCGTGATGATAGGGTAAATTCTGCTGAATTTATCGTTTTCAGGATTAGATTATGATCATGTGCGTATGCAAGTGAGGGATGATAAAGTGCGCGTTTCAAATCATTTGAACACGTCACATTTGTTGTTGCTAAAGACACTCTGATTGCACTTACACTAATTTTACCAGAATAGGAATAAAGCAGGATTATGATAGGATCGAATTGAATGTCGGTGTTCCGCGCATTCAAGATTGTTTGGACTGCTGGACCGTCTGCTTGCCCATTTACAAGTGCGAAGCAATATCGTCCGTGTATCATTTGAAAATAGCATAACGTTGGTGCCTTAAAGTGCTCACTTCTCGAAATTGTGTATGAAAAAAGTGCCTTCCGCTGACATTGTGCATGTTAGTCGTTTAATGATATAGACTCATTATTTCGATTTTTGAAACTATAGCCTTCAACCAGCTCTTAATTTGCAAAGTCAATTCAACATTTTAAATGCTCGTTAGATCTACTTGCATGTAATTCATTACTTGCAATTCATGCCTTCTCATTACTGCCTAACATTTCGTGCATTTCAAATCAATGATTGTTGAGTTTTGTCCGCTCAAAATCATTGTCATATTATGAATGTCAAAAACGTGATGCATACCCTTAGAATTTTTGTTAGAAATTAATCATCTGGGATATCTCACTTGATATTTCATTTCTCAAGTAATTTGTTGTAGCTGCACGTTCACGAGATTCATCCTGATTAATGTTCTCTTATTGCAGGTGGAAGAAATAAGCTCCGAAATAAAGAATCACATAGTTATGCCGATGAATGATTGCGTCATTACTTTTGATACCAGATATTGGTCAGTCATATTTTTAGAATTAATAAACTCATTACTTTCGCTCAAACCAGAAATTTCTCAGCAGTCGACAAACTAGATTAATTACAGAAACGCCTGAGAAATCGAAATAAAGATATTGTTTTAGTTTTGAAGAAAACAGATATTAGGTTGATCAATTTCTAATTTCCTAATCACAGAACATTTCCAAGTTTACCGGAACACGTCTCGTGTTAATATTCTCATTACAAATCATCATCTGTTTTTAATAGCATTCTGATGTCAAATTACTGAACTGGGGGAAAACAATTGTGATTGATAAATATAATCCATGAAGACACGTCATTAGAGCACACGTTACCCTTGATGTGATAATTGCATGAAAATATTTAATTTGAAAATGCATCAGCGGGCATCATTCCTCCTATGAGATTGTTGCTCCATAAGTACACAAATCCAAAAGTTGCCAAGAAAAAAATGGATGAAGATCTGGACGAGGGAAATTCTCATTAAACGAGTGGTGTAGTCAAAAGTGTGAAATGGCGATTTAAAATTTTTGAAACATTTAAGATATCATGAGCAGGCAGGATGATCTGCAAACATTGTGTGCGTGATAGCATGAAATAAAATGGTTGCGTTTGATTGATAAATGCGTCTTAAAAAGCACACGTTAATGACTGTCATAACTCATAAGCAAGGACAGGAGTTTTCCGAGGAGCGCGGAAAAGCGGAGATAAACGCGGAAGTCTTCATATTCATTGAGAAATGCCAAAAATGCAAAATTTTTGATACGAAGCAAAGGAAAGAAAATTAATCTTATGATTACTTACGTAATTCATCGCGTATATTGTAACTATTTTAATTGGAACGGATTTTCTAGGCAAACGAATAACAAGCTAATAATTTTGCAGTTGCCGATCAACTGAGCTGATGTTGACCGGTCTTTCAGTAATTACGAACTCATTTTCTCTCCGCTGCGCCAAAATCTCAGCCCGCCCAACTTTTTTAACATGATAGAACTTTATTTTAATGAACATGAGTGATGCATTGTACTGGCTTGATCATGATTTGATTATGTAACATTATGTTTATATTAGTTGAATATTAATGAATGTCTTATTATCATATCTTAGCTTTTCTCCTTTACCAGGGGTCACCAATTCTTATGCTGAATAATTGGGTTATAAAACGACACCAGTATCAATGAATTGTCGTAGCTCTAATACTTTCATTCAATTTACCGATATTTTTCAATTTTCAAAAACTATCTTTTGAGCATAGAAATTAGCAATAATAATAACATAGAAAGTCTTAGAATGGAAATTGTATGAAAATTATGGTACACATTGGGGGAACTTAGTTGGGTCAAAACGCAAATGGCACGAGCTGGTTTTCATGTTTCCTCAGTGGCATTTGTATTTATCAAGCCAGTTTGTGATCTGGATTGTTGCCTCTTGTCCAAAGATCGTGTACCCAAAAGCAATAATGAATTTACAAAATACTGCGGCACTCATATCTCTTAATCATTCAAAATCTTTGCATGATCTTGAGTATCAACTTTCAAAATATCATCACACTATATCACAAGTCATTTAATGATTAATTGAAAATTTGAAAATTTGAAAATGACATTTTATTTATTTGAGAGATGATTGTCGGTAAAGAAGCTTTCAATGTGTTAATTCCGGGAAAACGCTTGGTTTCTTAAGCGCTTGAAGGAGAAATTATCCAATAATTAGAATTTTTATCCGTGAATTCTTCAGATGTTCCAGAGTCTTCTATTATCTGATCATAACAAAAATAAATCTACACTGTAGCTGAAATCTAGTTGACTTTGACTACAAAACTGCAAAACGAGAGTAACAAGCTGCACGGAAGCACCGTGTTCGTGTTCTTTCGCTGCGGAAATGGTTGGCTCTCCTATTAGCCAGTTTTAGTGCTTTCGTGGCCTCCATGGTTCATCAAATAGGAATGCAAGTCGTTTTCGTAACTAATGGACACGGACAATATCGCAACTGTAGATTTTTTTATTCAAATTTCGTACGTCGGTCTTATAAATAGCTTTAACGATTGTGCAGTTTGCAGTGTAGCCTATATAGTCTTGAAACATGTTGTGATTCGGATATTTTCATAAGAAGAGTTTCGCGAATCCGATTTTAATATAAATCGGATTCGCGAAACTCTTTTTTCTTATAGCCCATATGCTCCTAACACATATAGATATTGTATGAATTATGTATTCCTTAGCCCATCTGTTGCGAGACTATTTCATATCTAGAATGATTTCACTATACAGAATAGTTTATATAATACTTGGATGCAATTAATGATTGGATTTCAATGCAGCAGTGGTCAAAGTTGATGCTGCTTAAGTTCACTTCATAAACAGATCATCATGGATAACCGGGCGGTCTTTGCACAAAGTTTCGAGTATGTTTAGTGTTGTGTGGTTTCTTTGCTATTGCTAGATTGAATCGTTTTGGTCTAAAAAATCAGTGAAGTGCTCTCATGACGTTAAGTGAAGTTGTGGGACAGTATTATAGTATTTCCACGAGCAGATTGCCTCCGCTAAGCTTCTACTGTGTTGACAATGGCCGACACTTGCAGCTTTTATGCAATTTTTAGAGGCTTTGTGCTGTCTCACTTTATTGCTGTTGGACGAACTTGACCAAGAGCACACAGAATCAACGAAGTCATATCATGAACTTCGTGAATGAAGAAGTCTCGGTCAAGAAAGTTTTAAGGGTATTTTTCCATCGCATGAAATTGAAAACTAGAGTACAAAAGCTGAGGTACAATAAAATTACTAATTTCTTATGACATGATGAGCCCAGTTTTGGTAAAAATAGAATAGTTCCTTCATTTGGACTCGTTTAATCCAAATTCTGCAATTTGAAAGACTTCTGTCTTCGAAATTCAGTGGCTCATATGCAAAACGGAGTAAATCAAGGTAATAAGAGCAATTTAGGTCAATAATTAAATCTCACAACTTTAAAGACAATGGGAAAGAGCTGGTGATTTTGTTTAATGGAATATCTTAATTCTTGTTGCAATAACGGAGAAAGAACTCGTTTGTTTCCAGTTGAATAAACCGGTTTTCTATTAAAACGAATAAACATGCATTTACAATTGATCATTTACGGAGAAAAATACAAGAATGTTTACCTCACGGTGTTGCCATCATGACTGTCAAAGCAGTTCATCTGGGGCTGAAAACTGAAAGCGCAAGCTTGATAGTCTCATTCTATAGCACATGAAAAATGTTCACTAGACGATTGGTCACTTCAGCAGCAGCCGTCAGCAACATGCAGACAATGGATAGGTCAGCAGCAGTCAAGACTATACATGCATGCAATAGATTAAAGAATCAAGAATAATTAACATCCTTCACCCAATTGAACCACTGAGTTCAATCTACAAAGGCAAAATAAAAAATGAGGATTCACGTAGCTCAAGGTAGATTAATTTGTTGATGGAACGAACTAGCAAGCCCCGTTGAGTTCGTCGACATACAGAACGAACTAAGTCATCCCGACCTGTATTAACCTTAGTGATCCTAGCCAGACACCATTTTCCACGAGGCGAGTTTTCATCTGCCACTAAAAACGTATCATCTGGCTCCTTTGCAGTGAATAAAGTGAGTAGTCTTCATGGTCTTGAAAACGGGAATGATTTTAGGCTACCGTTAATCGGATTTTTGTTGAAACAATGACTATGTCTACGAAGCAGTGGTGGGAGCAGTTAGTCGATTCCGCTCGATTAATCGTTCAACGGAATCAATCACGCTATTCTTGAATGACCAGGAAATTCTTTTGCAATTTGACTTGTCAATGAAATTTGGTTGATGAGGTAAAGATAATGTTTCTAGTTACTCTTTCAACGTTTTAGATAATTGCAATGCGGGCGTGCTCGCACATGAGACCATGTATGGGTAGACAGAGTTGCTGTGCGACGCGATTTTTCATTCCCATGCAACAGTTATTCTCTATGGGAGCTCCCCTACTCAGTAGGAATACATTATTTCATACAATAACATTAACCACGTTCGGGTTGGCAAAGGTGCACGATTTATACGATATTGATAACAATACGTAATAATGCCTGATTTACATTTAACATTCACACTGTGAACAGTCCGGTAACAATTGCACTCTCATCTAAACTATAGATGTGTATGCAGGTTTGCTAATTATAATGATTGCAGAGTATCTTTTCAAAGAGCACCTGTAAATTAACAAATAATGCAAGCTAGACCTATTGAGAACTTCTAACCACTGGATCTAAAAATATTCAGAATCGCGCGATTTTCGATTAATCGTGCGCTGAGTCCCACGATTCGGAATCCAATGCAAGGCAATTTCCAATAAATGATCTTTTCTTCATTCTCATTAGCAACGTTTGTACTAGAGATTGATCGCATATATCATCAACAGCATTGCGAATGATGCATCTGCTTTCAACCTTGAGTTTATCATCGAGGATGTAATGGATCTTATAACAATTACTGAGGAAGAGGTTGACAATGAAATCACTGCAGGTCTTCAACAAACTGTCGTTGCTACAGATCCGTTTTTTATCTATAGAAGAGACTTTCATAGTTGTCTGTTTATATTTATTTCTTCGGTGCAAACCGACAGGAAAGAATATAAATACCAGGATTAGATAGGTTATAATTCCAAGAAATTTCGAAAGCAGAAGCATCATAGTGTATGATTTTAGTACCAAGAAAAGAAATTGAGCCATTGTGTTCCAACTCGACAGTAAGTTTGATGTCATCACTTTGATTATTAAGAAAATTAAGAAAAGTGATTGCAGAATCAGAATTCATAAAAATGACGAAAATGTCGTGAACATATTGTTTGTAGAATACAGCATTCATTACTCAATTTTACTAATTTTACACACTGATTTTTATTGACCCTAGAATGCCTTCTGCTCGATTTAGAATTCTATTAGTCTGGACAAATGTATACATAGCAGATCCTTTTTGGACTGTTGATAAAATAAGCTACTTAACTAAGTTTCCTAAGACTACTCGCTTTTTATACGCCCATCCCCAAATAACATTCAAAAGGCGGAAGCTCATTTTCGAAATGTATTAGCTCTCTGACATCACGCTGCCTCTTCGAAGAGTAAGCAGAATGGTAAGTGTCGAATACACAAGCAGATCATGTTGAACGAATCACGAACATAATTCATTGGACGCGACGGACATAGCATAGAGCAAGCGCATGATGTCAGAGAGGGAGCGTGATGTCAGAAAGCTAATACAAAATCGAAAATGAGCTTCCGCCTTTTGAATAAATTTGCTAAGTTGATAATACACGAAATTTGAGCCAAGAAGCAGAATAAAGTTATCAATTCTTTGTATAGACCTAAATCATGATGCTTTCCATGAAACGTCCTTAATAATCGACTTGATTTTCTTTCCAATGATTTCCAGTTTTAAGATTCTTGTTAGAAAATGTTCATTCTATTTCATATGTAATAAGTATCATAGAGCATAGATATAGAATCCTCATGTGTCTCATGTGACAGGGGAATAATTTACAAAACTTTTCTTTTTAGAAAAATTGATCAAGCAGTTTTTACATCGTTAACATGCTCTCCACAGAAAACTGAATCTTTTGATAGAAAATTATCACTGCATACTGCCATTTTTTGAACTGCCATTTTACCTGCTACATTTATATGCATCTACCTACTCTATGATCCGAAAATTTCGCTGACGACTGACACAGTGCAATGGAAAATCAAATGTCATTTTACCATTTTTGAGGTGCATTTTTTAATAATTTCTCTCATATTTTAAAAATTTATATCATTACTCTCGTTTATTGCTCACATTCATCAATATCAGGAGGTTGATATAAATTTTCACATTTCTGTCAGTGAATTCCCATATCTTCAAATTTTGCGCCCTATTAGTACTTCTTTGTGAAACGCGGTTCCTGTACAGACTTTTAAAATGCTAATTTTAAGCATTTTGGGACTGATATAAGTCAATACATAATGTTGCTTTTTATGAAACGCTTTTAATTTCGATTGATTTAAATCACTGCTTTATGCGTATTCACATTTATGAAACAAAAAAAATCCACAATGATAAAAACACTGATTCAATGGCCTGATTGATTTTATGAAACATGCCCTAGTCATCGGTCAGGAGCAGCTCCATCTGCCTTATTTTGCGGCCCCTGCTTCTCATGAAGAAGTGGATGATGTGCGTTTGTCCATGGATTCCTCAATATATGAAGGGACTGATATCTGCAGCTCCTAACGCATGACGATAGCATATTAATTATCATGAGAGGTAAACACTTCAATTGCAGCACATGCATGCAAGCTCTAAACACGTGGTCACTGCAATACAGAATCAAAACGAGCCCTCCATGCTGCCATACATGCGTTTCTTTGTCGCTTCTGTTTGGAAGAATTACGTGCATGTTTCACGGTAATAATGTGATTATATAAATCTATCTCTGAACTGACCTTCGCTTAGGGGATGGACTACAGCTCAGTATCCATCCTCACGTGCCACCTCTGTACTTATTTTTAATAATCATCAGAAGCAATCGCTATAGACCGTCTTGGTCCACGTGTGGCAAAAAAAGCACACATGCATCTACAAGCATGTTATTCACATTACTTCATTAGTAAATGCAACCAAGTTTGATTCAGCATATTAAACTTCAATATTTATGAAATTCAACTTAAATATTAATGTACATGTCCTATTGCTTTGTTAAGACTGATGTACAAATGTTGAAAAGTTATTGGCAAATCATTGAAAAGCATTCAAAACTTATCGCATTGTCTCAAATTTCAAGTCTTTTGTTCCCGTATTAACAGTACACATTTCTTTCGACGATTAGATGAGACAACTCGAGACATGAAAAACATCAGACTTGGCTAATAGTTATTTTTCCGCTCAACTTCGCTATCGTTTCTCTCATAATGCTGGCAGTCTGTTGGTGTCGCGAATCCACACTTCTTCAATACACCCATACTTCTCAGTGAGCTCGGGCGACTAATACAGATCCTCCCTTCGTCTTGTTTTCATATTTCCAGACCCCACTCCACACTCGCTAACATCACTCAACTCGCTTTCTCTTCTCTCAAAGCTTTCCCTTGCAATCTGCTAGAGATGTGTAGAAGCATCCGAATTGTTTGCAACTAATTAAGGACAATTAATTTGCTTGTTCCGCACCCAGACGCTTTGAGTGGCACTTCAGAGTTGTTGTTTAAACAGTTCTACTCGAAAAGCAATTTCCCATCCGGAACATTCTTGACTCTATACCATTTCTCATCTTACACTGTCTGCTCTACCGCACCCTTTGCCCTACTCGTCACCCGTCGCTTTTCGTTCTTCCTCTCTAGCAAAGATTTAATCTTTGATCACCAAACCCGTACAAGTTTTCTCGCGGTCTTTGAAGAGAATGAAAGATGGAACAACGAGTTACGAGTCGCCGCTTGCTCAAGTGCTTCGGTTTTCTGGAGCACTCGGCTGGAAAATTTCCCATTTACTCCTGAAGCCTACTTCTGCCAATTCTTTTTCGCATTTTCCTCATCATTCCGTAACAAGTCTGTATCTTGCGCCCCCATCCTTACTTGCTGTGTAATTTCCTGTTTCCTGCTATATGGCTGTTCCAGTCTTGTTCATTGAAGCGGGCACCGAGGCAAAAAGGGAGACCAAAGCTATAACTAAACTCTTTTTAAACTGCAACGAGACGATTGATGCATCCGAGCAAATAATGATAAGAAAAAGGCAGGAGGAGCAGTAATCAGCCGAAGGACACCTTGGCAAACGAGGCGTTGGTGCAAACGACGAGACGGCAGTCTTTGCTTCCGTTCGTTTAGTTTGCTACCGTCAGAAGAGAGCTCGCCAGAACGCTATACTTATTAGACACTTGTGGAGATTCAAGAACAATGAAAACGTTTTTCAAGAGATAAAACGGAATTGACGGATGAACTTTTAAGGATTGTTCCTTTCTTTACGAGTTCAGTCATGGATGATAGGAAGAGTTAGAAAATTGGGGCAAGGCCAACGATTTGATGGAGACAGAGTTTTCTTCAAATGTGGAGAATAAGGCATTTGTCCTACTTTGACTGTTTTCTCATGTCTTGTCCTACGGAAAGCATCATCTTACACTTTTTCTTTGAAACAGTCTGAGATGACATCACTTGGGAATCAGCAACACTCTTGGCAGCAGTTTCCTGACTAAAATTTCAGCCTCAAACTTTTTTAGATCAGTCCTACGATCCAGAAACAAAGTGATATTTGTTTGTAATATAAACCAAAGAAATTCGCTTACGGATATTCCGTTCATCAAATTCTCTATCAGAAATAAATTGAAAAAAACTTTTAAGATCAATTTTACTGTGCTGCAATTTTTAGATTTTCTGCTTCTTTTAAACTTCTAAACTGGGAAATGTGCGATGCTAAATCATAAAAATTCTAACATTAGTTGACTGTACAAACTTCATCACCTCCATTTAATATTTTTAATATTTTTTAGGGCACATTTTTTTGTGACTGCTCTCTATAAATAATTTTGTCAAAAATCGTTCTATGATATTTCATGAAGAAGCAGACCACAATTTCAGCAAAAATGCTCCATCTCACTTGAGGTTCGTTTTTTTCACTATTTCACGTCGAAATATTTGAGATACGACTCTTTAAACAAGCATAGTGTTTGTGATTTCATAATATCGGCCTATGCTACAACATTTTCTTTGGCACAGTCGTCAACAATGAATTTCCACGTTATCTAAGATATTATGATGATCAAGTCCAATTACTATTTTTCTCATATGAATGAAATTCAGCAATTTTGACTATATTACAATCAATTCTATACAATTTTACTATCAATTGTCATCTTATTAACCAGGGTAGACTGTTGCATCAATCTTCTCTCAGGTTTCCAAATACTACTTTAGCCAAGCTACAATCCATACTTGGCGCCGGTGCCATTCTGGCTTCTGATATGCGCTTCCATGAGCATGTGTTATCTCTCCTTTTCTTCTTGAAGTGGACTCGAGTTCCAGAGCGAATTAAAATTAGACTGACCGTATTGGTCTGCCGCTGCATATGTGGTGAGGCCCCTTTTTACTTTTCCAACTCTATGCAGCAGGTAGCAAGCATTTTGCTCCCGACGCCGACTTCGATAAATTGGACGTTGGACGCTCCAGCGTCGCTGGTTCCAACATACCCACGACAAATGAGACCGAACAGGTCGAAGCATGTCTCATGGTGATTGCATCTGCTGAGATTTAATATATTTATCAACTGCCAGGTTACTTGCCTTGGCATGTAATTAATAGCGCCTGTGTGAAGCGCCTCAATGTCGGATGCAGCATTAAGAGATTGCAGAATGCAATCCACCCTCCACGTGCCTGCCTCAAAGCAATGCCTTCCTGACTGATTCACACTCTCAACAGGTGGTTCGGTGACCTTGTGGTTAGAGGGTATGTCTGGAGGTGATTACATCTGTTGAGATTTGATCGATTTATCATTGGGCAGGTTACTTGCCTTGACTGGTAATAATGTTCTTACTCATCTTTCAATACATTATTGAGAGACACAATCTACTTAATTGTGAAAACCCCGGTCAGACACTGGAGGATGATGAAATCAACAATCATGGTTTCAGTGAATCACCGATTTTTTTTGAAGACTGACAGATCATAAGCAATGTCTTTCATTAATTTAAGTAATCCACAAAATTATTATAATATTAGTTTGAATTGATAAATCTATCTATTGTGCAATTCGATGAACGTTAGAAAATCTCTGAAATCCAGATAGGAATCTCAAAACAAAATTACAAATGAAGTAGTATTTTCAAATTTTAACGTCTCGTCGGAGCGTGACATCGTTTTGCACCGACAGTGCCCCCCCCGCAATGGTCCTCGATAATGTTGTGTTTTTACCCATCGACTTTCACGATTAAGTGATTTTTGAGCGACCACATTCAAGAGAAGAATTTCGAATTGTCTGTAAATTAGGTTCTTCTAAGATCAGTTTGCTAGTTTGTGATGAGATAGCTGCCAGCTTGATAAATATACAAGCACTGATTTGAATTATACCGTATGTTCGAGATAAAATTTGTCTTCTTACTAACATCAATATCACTACTAGTCCAACAGCACGAGTTTCTGTCTGTAGAGAACAAGGCCGAAAACGAGACTTTCACATTATGTGTGCACCCTATAGCTACTACAGATCTGCGCGTCTGTTCAGTTCTACTGGGTTCTTCTTGTCAGGCAGGATCAAAGAAAATCAAATGTAGATCCATTGGGAAGCAGATTGAATTTTTCGGTAAGAAAAGGTATTTGTAGTGTTTTCTCTTATTAAAGTGAGAAGTATCAACTTAGAAGCATCATGGTATGGAATGCATGTGTCATTATTATGCTGACAACGACATGCGATCGGGGATATATGCGAAAAAGTTACAAATGTGGCTGAAATTCAAATAAAGTCTTGTGCTTACCGATATCAAAATGTCTTCTAAATGTAAATTTGTTTAGCTTCATAGACAAATGTACATGAAGATATGATTGTTTGACCTGAGACATTCGATGCCAAAAGTCATGACTCTAGGCTTATTACTTCTCACTTTCATCATCAGGTAAAACACAGAGAATGTCATTTTTGCCGAAAACTTCAATCTGCTTCCTATTGGATTTGCAATGTGATTTTCTTTCATCCTGTCTGACAAGAAGAGGAGCCGTGTTAAACTTGGCAGACGCGCAGATAAGTAGTAGCCATTAGAGATGTGCAATCGTAGGAAATTTGCCTTCAACACGACATGAAGTTTTTCAGCCGAAACTCGAACACGACACGAAATACGACTACACCATCTTAACCGTCTTATTCATAAAGTATTTTCAAAAATTAAAATTTGTTTGAAAAAAATATCTTTTTTGAAATGCAATTTGCGGGCGTTAAGGCATTGCACGAAGTTCGGAGAGGTGCCGTTATAATCGCATCGATCTCGTTTCTTTTGGTCTTGAATTTTTGCGGATATGGGATCAATATTGCTGGGCAATGTTTTCCTAATAGATGCGGATCGAAATGTTGCCAAATGGACATAATATGAATGAAAAGGTTAACACAACAAGAAAACGAGGCTCAAGGCAGAAAAAGTACCAAAGAAGCCTGTCCCCAGTTTGGATACTCTATCTTAGGGAAGAAATTTCGCTGTGATCTAAGTTATGTATCATGTGAAAGCGCATGAACCGTACTTTCAACCAGACTACAATTCAATTGCATTTACAGTTATTTGGGATTTTTCTTCAATTAGCCATTGTCCACCAAAACTGTCTTCTGACCGACCAGTTTTTTATGAAAGACAATGATTATCATTTTCAAAATCTCGTAAAATGGCTAAAATGTCCATCTGACCGAGAGCACAAAATTATCGGTGAGAAGACACCTGGCAATATATAGTACAAATACTTATCTGTTGCAGTCGCCACCTTGATTTTCGAATTCAGCGTCAAACTTGATCATATATGCAAATTTGCAATGAAAATGAAGATGAAAAGTTGAAAAAACAAAAATTGCCGAAATTGTAGTTAGAATTTACCCAGACCTGTTGCTGATCAAATAAAAGTTCTTCATGAAGTTGCTCTGAACTAAGAGAATACCATATCCAGTTTATCACAAACGCTTGTCGCACGTCGCTTGTAATGGAATCACTTGTAATGGAAGTGGCTGGGGTGGCAGTAGTGGTGTACACCAGAAGTGCACTGATTTGCTCAAATTCGAGTACTGGCCAACGCGCGAGATTGTGCTAACTTTTCATTGTTTGCAGCTTATGAAATCTGAATATGTTAGTTTGCCGGGTTCTTCAAAATTCAATGAATAAATGAAGCATTAGGTAAAATATTTTTGGTATTCTTCGACAAAAGATACATGAGGCACCAATAACAGTTAAGAAGAGATGTTCGTGAATAAGAGAGTTATATTTCATGTTATCATTGATTCCCTTGTTGGTTACCTTTGCGGTCGACTATGCATAGTCGAAAAGTCGTTCCAAGAGTTACATTTCTTGTTGTTTAGACGAAAGAGGTGTCTCATTTCATTCATTCTATCTTTTTACTGAGAGAAACTCCTTTACAACCTCGGTCATTGAAATAGAAAACTCTTTTTAAGATTTCGCCAGCAATTCCTGGGTTTGAAATTTGAAGTTTGACTGTCAGTCTTTTGTAATGCTGAAAATACATTTCTTCATGATACATTAAGATCGATTTCTAGGACAGTGGGCAGAATAAGGTGACAAATCCTCATCAATGATGAATTGATTTAGTACGTTATGTTAATTAGCTTATTCTACGTACACTACCATCAAATTAAAGTCACAATTCGGATCAATGACCTCTCGATAATAAAGGATAAAGAAACACACATAAATTCAGATTTCGAAGCATCACATATTAAACACTGGTTCACCGCAAAACTAAATTTTGGCTATAAAGGACAAACATTTTCTCAAAGATCACATTGGCGCACTTAATGAGCTTCAGTCAGAAGCTGTAGATGCATAATGCATACTTAACACCGAATGAATTTTGAACAGAATACTTAGAAAATCTTATGTTTGGAAATTGCTTACTACATCTTATGAAAGCAATACATGCAAGATACGAATGCTACCATGTATGTCCATGGAGATGGAAATTTTCTTCGTCGGTTGAAAAGAAGAAGTTCAACAAATCAGGGTCACCTATTTCACCGGTTGGAACACTGTACAAACTCATTTTCTATGAAGCAACAAGTCGTCTTTTGAAAAATCATTTTTCGGGGAAATCGGTTTTTCCAGCAGGGAGAATGCTGGAAGTTGCTGGCTAAACTCTGTTTCTAGTGCCAGTATCCAAGTTTTTTCATTGGAATGCCGTACAAACTCCCAAGCTAGGTCGCACCAATACTTGCACTAATTTTTCGAATTTAAAGTTGAATCTTGAAGTTGAAGGAGTTCGAATTTCGCAATAATTCTGGTCTGTACAAACTCTGCGTCATTAATGGCAGTAGTACATATGGTTTTTGATTCTGTACAAACTCTTTGTAAAACGTTGCTGAAGTTGGTGCTACGAGTAACTTCAACGACATTGAGACCAGGAAGATAATCTGGCAACACTTGAAAGATTCCACAAGCAATTTTGTGATTTTATCTTAAATTCTATGGTCAATCGGATAAATATTGTTCAATTCGATATTTTGAATGAGTTTTTCTTCTTAACAGTCATTTTTACAAAGTAACTTCAAAGAAAAGTGATCTCTCCCTTAGTTTCAACAAATGATTTATTTAGTGGTAGGCACAAATAGTAAACCTGAGGATAGTATCAAGGGTACTGGCGGTTGCTAGAAACTTATACACTGCTGTGTAATGGGAGCTGCCATGGGGAATGCCATCAGGGCTGTTCTTTAACTATATTTCTGCCGGCAGAATATTCAACCAACTTTATGAAAGACGGTATAACACCGAAACCGACTGCATATTCTGCCGATTTCGGTGTTATAACGTCGTTCATTTAGTCGGCTGAATTATTGGTTTCATTTTCTGCGGACAAGTAATAGTTAATGCACGACAGCGTCGAGATTCGCGGTCTCGACGCGTAAGGCCTCAGCCACACTGAAAGCAAAGCAAACACGAGCGTCCCGAGCAAACGCGAGCAAACGTATCTCCGCAAGCTATCAGTCGCTCTGATTTACTTTGCTCGCAGTGTGGCAGTCTACAATTGCTGTAATGGTGACTTTATACAGATTGTTTCATAAAAAATGGATCACCCTTAAACATCGCCTTAACTTCAACTTTGTCTAACTCCGCCAAACTTGAACGAATTTCTCTGAAATTTGGAAGATATGTCAGTTGTGCTTACTAATATCATTGTTGGAAATTTCAAGCATGAATATTGAGCTGTTTTCCTGTTATAGATAAAAAAGTAGTAGATAATTTGATCTTCATTTAGCAATGTTACACAAAATCATACCTCACTCTTATAAAATTCCATTTGTTTCCTTTGTTATGTAATATGTTGTTCTACAAGCCAAAAGCTATCAAGCAAAACAAAAATAAAGAAAATCGGTCAATCAGAGCCAGTATAGCACCATTATTCATCAACAATAATGTAACTGCTACATGTGATTAACTGGACTTCCATAGCTTCCTGACTTCGTTGCGGTGGTGTTGGCAGCACTCCTGATTGCTTTCAGCTAGAAATCTATCTCTTACCGGTTGAAAACAACGCAAAGCACAAATGAACAATAACGAGATCGCATTCACAAAAGGCAAAGTGTCAGCCTTGCTAGAACTAGGATTTTCTTTGCGAGCTACAAGCAAGCGACTAAATGTCCCTTACACAAATGTGCATCGATGGCATAATGATGATTTTTGACTCTGTCGTAAAGAGGGCTCTGGCCGTCCACGCAAAACATTCAAACGTACGTGGTGGCGTCAATAAGTCCGTAGACTCGACATGAAATAATGGTTCATTTATCTAATCACTGCTGTCAGTGGAAGCCGTGTGCATGTATGTCTCGATTATCACTGAGTGAGCAGTTGTCATGCGGCATTTAAGCAACAACAGATCTGTTGTCTTATCTCATCACATTTCTTGGTTACAGAATGATTTCTGATGTCGAAGAACGCAGTGTCACACTTTCTTTATTTGCGAGGGATACCAGCTGATGCTGGTGCAACTGCATGAGGCCTACCAGGACGAGCCCCAGCACGGTCAACGGTGTACAAGCGGATCAAGGACTTCCGAAATGGCCGCACTTCCATTGAAGACGAAGACCGACCCGGCGGACCCTCAGAAATCGGAGATCAAGTTCTTGTGAGGCTGAAAGCGATCGTGACGGAAGAGCGGCGAATAACCAAGCATAGACTGTCGGAGCTGCTGAACATCAGCTACGGTCTGTCCACAACAGGCTCAAAGAACTTGGTCTGAGGAAGTTGTCTTCCAGATTCGTTCCTTATTTTCTCAGTGCTGAAATGTGTTCGCGCAGGCTGGAATGTTGCGCGCGAGAAGTGGAGCTCCATGAAGAACTTGGTGATCGATGAACATCGCACAGAGGATGAAACACCGCTCTCGCTTTAATAGCAAGCGTGCATCAATGGAATGGAAATTCCCTGGTGAACGTGCGACTCGGAAGTTGAGGCCTGGAACCTCACACAAAAGTGCCCTCATGCTGACCATCTTCTGGGACCACAAAGGAGTGATCAAGTTGGACTTCGCGGACAAGAACACCAAGATAACGGGAGAATACTACGCGCAGCTCGTTGCAGAATCCAGGAAACTGAGAAGAAAGCCCTCTGGCCAGGATCTGTACCTGTTGCATGACAATGCTGATCCACACGAGTAGACGGGCAATCCTCCCAAGTGCTGATTCGTCCAACTCCTTACAGTCCGGACCTGATTTTTTCCTCTTTTCACATTTGAAAAAGCACCTCAGGGGCAAGAAGTTTTCCAGCAAGAAAGAACTGAAGGAGGACGTTGCAAGCTTCTTTTCCGGACGTCCAGAAGGTTGGTTTGCGACGGCTTTCGACGAGCTAGTGAGACGGTGGAAACTGTGCATTGACAATAATGGTTCCTATGTAGAAAAGTGATTTTTATAAATACACAATGTCATGATTTATTTGCCATACAGATTTATTTTGCCTACATTACCATAGGTTCAATATACCTTAAGTGGAAAAAGCCAGTTGTTTTTTATCTTTGCGAGTCTACGGACTTATTGACGCCACCACGTAGAGACCGCCTAATTTTGAGATTTGTTAAAGTTGATCCAAGTCTCTCGTTAACTGAGATGGCTGCACTAGACTCGTCTATTTCTAAGTCCACTATTCGTAGAAGACTTATTGAGTCGAATTTCAAGAGCTGTAAGAGGCCCTCTCAGATCGAATTATCAGATCAGCATACAAAAAGACGTCTCAGATGGGCAATGAGTCATTGTCACTGGCGAAATCAATGGGATCGGGTTGTCTGGTCTGATGAGGCATCAGTCCGTCTGAAGGATAGTGATGGTCGATTGAGATTATGGATAAAATCTGATCAGGAAATTCCGAGACATTTACATCGTCCCCTGGTACAAGGTGGTGCGACTCTACTGATTTGGGCTGGCATTTGGACCAATGGCCGCTCTGAACTTCACATACTGCAAGGAACCATGAATTCTGAACGCTATGTGAATGTTTTACGAATGAACATTGGCCAAATGACAGATCAACTTGGTGATCCATCGACTTGGTTATTTATGGATGATAATGCTACGTGTCACAGGAGTAGTAGAGTCAACTTATGCAAGTCTCAATTAGGGCTTAGGACATTATCTTGGCCAGCTCGTTCTCCTGATCTCAATCGCATAGAAAATGTATGGAGTATTCTAAAACGTAACGTTCGTCGTTCACTGCTACCTACAGATGGCGTATCACAACTTACGTCACTGTTAAAAAGAGAGTGGAGAAAGTTAGATCAGTCAAAAATCAACGATATCATCGAATCAATGCCTAGACGAATTGGTAATGTCATTGACAATAAGGGTAGGGCCAAAAAATATTAGCTTCTTAAGAACCGTTACTGTATCATAGCTTATCAGATTATATAAGGACATTTAAATTTATTAGGGACATGAAATAACATGAAAAATGCTTTCTGTATCATACTTATGTTTGATTTAGTCAAATTTTAGGATGATCCACTTTTTATGAAACGGACTGTAGGTTCTGTGAGAAGCGTCGTTTTCTAGAAACAACCTTGACATTCTTTGTTAAATGCTGTCGTAATGTTAATCAGAATCAATGGAATGCCTTTGACACTGCTTGCATGACATCAGTCGCATCGAGCGAAATTTAAACGCGAGCAGTGTTATCAACTTGACACAAAATATAAGCTGCAACAGAGTTTCAGCTTTCAGACCTTTGCTACTTTCAATCGACAGCATGACACACGTTGAGAATGAGAAGAAAGATTGAACTTGCCAGGAAACAGAAAAGTTGATTGAAATGTACAGAGACAATGTCTGTCTGTGGGAGGTGACTCGAGAGGAGTACAGGAACAGACTCCTGAAAGATGAAGCCCTGATGTCAATGGCAACCGAATTTGCTACAACGGTGAAGGAGATTTCTCGAAAGATCCACAATCTTCGTAGTCAGTACACGAACCAGAAAAAACGAGAGGGGAATTGCAAATCGGGAAGTGGAGCAACTTCGAAGTCCCCAACAATGTGGCAGTATTTTGAATCCATGAGCTTCCTGTGTGACACTGTTGAAGCTAGATCTAGCAAGTCAAATATGGAAAACACGAAATTCGAGTATAGTAACAAAATTCGTATCAGCTCTACTGTCTATTCTCTACTCTCTTATTGTTTAATTTTCAGGAGGGAACGGAAAACTGCGATCCACGAATGAAGAAGAAGAGGGATGATTCAATGGATGAATTGGTTGCCATTGCAGAAAAGAAACTGAGGAAGGTGGATGACGAGCACAACCT
Source organism: Prostheceraeus crozeri (assembly GCA_907163375.1). Lineage (NCBI taxonomy): Eukaryota > Metazoa > Platyhelminthes > Polycladida > Euryleptidae > Prostheceraeus > Prostheceraeus crozeri. The sequence goes on from CAJQUW010014991.1 coordinate 34,752, forward strand.
GTTTGGGAAGAACGTTGCGGTTGGGCTACGAGGAATGGAGTGTGGTACACAGCGAACAATTGCTGAGAAGCTAATAAATGACATTTTATTTCTAGGTAAAATGAAGTGCTTGCAGCCCAACACTAACTTCATTAACTTGAAGCCTTTTCAAGACATGATGGCAGATAGCTAGTAACTTTTTTTGACTATAGTGCGTCTGGATTAGTCATTCGTTTTCTATTGACAACACCAGGTTTTTCATTGAAAGGTTCAAATATGAAAGATGTAATTTTGAAATAGAATCAATTTGAGTCAAATCAGCATCAACTTAATCATATCTAATTATTATTTCAGAGCAATCTTGAAAATAATTAAGATTCTCCGCTATATTTCATCCACAAAATTTTACAAAAAAGTGATTTTTATGAGTTAAATTTAAATCTAATACTTAAGTTTGGCAGAAAATCATATCAACAGAAAGTATCAAATGAATGCTCCCAATAAAACAATGCTTGACAATGAGCCCTATAATTTATTGATGTAAAAAGAATGATTTCCAGTTATAGATCTATATTCTATGAAAGGCAAAAATCAAATTAAATATGCCTGTATTGCCATTGCACTTCTCCACTAGTAGAAACAAAATAGTCTTTGAAATCTCTCGAACTCCTCTAGCATCTTGAGGACTGTTGTTACTTGCCTGTCGATGAAGTGACAAGAAACTGTTCGAGATGGATTCATTTCTCCAAGTTCCATTTGTCACAGATCCGTCTTCATTTTCAGCATCTTTCACACCCGGTGGTACATAGACCTTTGGAGATCTTGTTAGTATGAAATTGTGCAACACACAAGCTGCCAGAACAATTGATTCTGCCTTGTCAGGGGACAACAGCATAGGCTTACGAAATACTCGAAATACCTGACTGAGTAAACCAAAGGAATTCTCCACCACTCTTCGAGCTCGAGAAAGTCGGTAGTTGAAAATTCTATTTGGACCTGGTTGATTTCTGAATGGATATGGTTTCATTACATTTTTGAGCAATGGGAAAGCATCGTCAGCAACCAGAACATAGGGAACTACTTCATTGGAATTGGGCAAACAAGCCGGCTCGGGTATGCGCAGGTCGCCATTTCGTAATGCTGATGCAAGTGAACTTCTAGAGAATACTCCTCCATACGGCCATATTTTCATATGATATACGGCCATTGCAACCGACATCCACAAATGCGAACTTGTAGTTTGAATCAGCAACGGCAAGCAAAACTATGCTATGGCACTTCTTGTAGTTGTAATAATAACTTCCACTTCGATTTGGTGATTGCAAAACAATGTGTTTGCCATCTATGCTGCCTATGCAATTTGGGAAGTTCCATTTCTCGTCGAACTGAATTGCTATTGTCTTCCATGCCTCTGGATCAGATGGTACCTGTAAGCAATAAACAAGGATGCATTGCATAATCATCATCAATCATCAATCATCAATCAATCAATCATCAATCAATCATCAATCAATCATCAATCAATCAATCATCAATTAATCAATCATCAATCAATCAATCATCAATCAATCATCAATCATCAATCATCAATCAATCAATCATCAATCAATCAATCAATCAATCAATCATCAATCAATCAATCATCAATCATCAATCAATCATCAATCAATCAATCATCAAACAATCAATCAATCAATCATCAAACAATCAATCAATCATCAATTAATCAATCATCAATCAATCAATCATCAATCAATCATCAATCAATCAATCAATCAATCAATCATCAATCAATCAATCATCAATCAATCAATCATCAATCAATCATCAATCAATCAATCATCAATCAATCAATCATCAATCAATCAATCAATCATCAATCAATCAATCATCAATCAATCAATCATCAATCAATTAATCATCAATCAATCATCAATCAATCAATCATCAATCAATCAATCATCAATCAATCATCAATCAATCAATCATCAATCAATCAATCACCAATCAATCAATCACCAATCAATCAATCACCAATCAATCAATCAATCAATCACCAATCAATCAATCATCAATCATCAATCAATCATCAATCAAACATCAATCAATCATCAATCAATCATCAATCATCAATCAATCATCAATCAATCATCAATCAATCATCAATCAATCATCAATCAATCATCAATCAATCATCAATCAATCATCAATCAATCATCAATCAATCATCAATCAATCATCAATCAATCATCATCAATCATCATCATCATCAATCATCAATCATCAATCATCAATCATCAATCATCAATCATCAATCATCATCATCATCATCATCATCATTATTATTAACTTTCACTTACTTTCAAAAAATCACATTTCATTTGCTCGAATATAGCAGCACATACTTCAGGTACTTCAATCATCAATCAATCATCAATCAATCATCAATCAATCATCAATCAATCATCAATCAATCATCAATCAATCATCAATCAATCATCAATCAATCATCATCAATCATCAATCATCAATCATCAATCATCAATCATCAATCAATCATCAATCAATCATCAATCAATCATCATCAATCATCATCAATCATCATCAATCATCAATCATCAATCATCAATCATCATCATCATCATTATTATTATTAACTTTCACTTACTTTCAAAAAATCACATTTCATTTGCTCGAATATAGCAGCACATACTTCAGGTACAAAGCCAGAAATTGTACGTTGTGGAATTCTGAACAACATGGCCAGTGAGGCATAGGAATCACCTGAAAATGACGATTGCATAGAAAGCAGGGATGTGTTACACTTCAATTTTGTTAAGTGTACCGCAAATGAACCGTAGCAGACTCCGGGGGTACTGCAACTGTTCCATCAAATAATGATTACAGTGTAACTGTAGCTGTAACTGAACCATCAAAATATGATAACAATTGAACTGTAGCTGTAACTGTACCAAAACACAACCCTGATAGAAAGTAAAGTGAAAAATTCAAAGTACTTTTATGGGATATGCTGGCTTACTTATGTATCATGGCCTACTTGTTTCTGATGACAAAAAATACACATGATTAAATCTGTGTTATATACAAGAACATTATCTTATGCGACGTGGTGCACCTATAGGATCAATCATTCAAAATTAAAGAATACAATTTTTCTCACATGTAATAGAATAAGACAGAAAGTTTGATTACCTGAAGCCAGAAACCGAAGGGTAACCGATAATTTTTCTTTCGCTGGAATCGCGGCCCGCATCTGAGTGTCTTGTCTGGAAATGGTTGATCCAATTTTGCACAGAATCTCTTCTAAGTTTTCTGGAGTCATCCTTAGAAAATTGCGGTATTGTCCTCTATCCTCAAGTGCAAGCTCTGCCATTAACGTGGTATATGCACCGAATGCATCCTCGCAATCCACTTCCGAACCCAACATTCTTCTTCGCTTCATCTTCTTCTTTTTAAATGCAGCAATGATAATTGTTACACTCTGGCCATGCATATGCATTAACTGTGGTAGTTTCAGTTACATCAACATGAAGTTCTAAATCACTTGCATTGCGTCCTCATGTAAGTGCAGTTGATGCAATTTCACTTGTTTCAACGGCTGAATAAAGAAATACCATAGATATCACTTTCTTAGATAGCGTTCGAGCTCCTCACAGCTTGTGTAAGTTGTATGAAGCACAGATAGCGTCAGACTGTCTGACAAGGTATTTCCACATTTTGCACACGCTGAAGTTTGTATGAAAGGCTCTGTCTCAACACAATTTTGTGACGCTATTCAAACTTCGAACGCTATGACAGCGCTAAGATAGCGTTTTCTAGCGCTATAGTAGAATAACACTGCCCGCCTGCATAGATTGATCTGTTGATTATCTGACCCAAGATTGCTATGGCTCGTAATTGCACATTGTGAATGCAACCGTAATTTCAACTTGTTCTGTTATCCAGATACGCTAAGATAGCGTTTCTTTATAACATAGCTGATAATCTCTTTGTACAACAGCGAACACAATAGATTCTGTTGCCAGTCAAGACTTTCACACCTAGTTGCGTTGGAATAAGGGAATAGACAGAATGAATGCCCACACAAATTCATAGCGTTGTATTGTTACTCTTTCATAAGTGTCTTCTTTTGATAAAGCAGTTGCTGATTGTATTTGATATGAAATCTATTCTTTAATGATTGACTTGTTAATAATTCTCATCACTAATATATAAATAGGATTTCTGAATTTTACCCTAAGCACATTCTGATCACAATGGCAGACCACAGCTTTGACGCTAGTCGATTTTCCATTGCGTCGTCTCAGGACATTGATCGCGTTGTTTCATGTTCACGGTCAAAGAACACCGTTAGAAATAGTTCCTGGTGCACAAAGTTATATGAAGATTGGGCCACTTGGAGAAACCAACAATCTTCCACAACACAAGAAAATGATTACTTGGTTCCCCAACTAACAGATTTGTGGACGTTGGAACTCTTGTAACTTGACAAGTAGTAAACATGCAAAAACATTCCGCCAAAAAGGTGCATAAAATAAGATAGCTTTCATTTACAATTACAGACAACAACCAATTTCCTATTGTGTTAAGTAGCGTTTCTCAGAACTTCAATAAATAGCGCATAGATTGGCGCTTCATGATAAAGAATAGCGCGTTCTGAAATACTTAGTTTGTCGGATAACGCTATCATAGCGCTAAGATAGCGTTCCAAAACACATCTGCAAACTGTTGACCAGCCAAAATTGCTAGTTATAGATATCTATGGTTGAAAAACGATTTCTATGCCATTCATTGAGGAACAATTAAGTACAAATTCCCTAATAGTTCAAGAAATTACATAGAAATCGGCTAAGTGTGGTGATAAATCGCTTACATTACTCTGTCCAAAAAAACAGAGTGTAACAATTCGGTTGCAACACTCGTTTGTCGATCTCGGGCTTCGCCCTCGATCGTCACTCGTGATGCAACCTTCAACTGCAGCCGCTGCCATTTCACCATCCGACATAGCTATAGCAATGTAATATGGCTTGCGAGCTCTTGTATAGAAGCTCGCGTTCCATTTCTGCGTCACTAAATCATGTGATAAAAGTTAAGTTCATTTCACAATCGATGATACTGTCGAATAGAAGGAAATTGCATCTGTGTAATACCCCATGCGACTTCTCGCGGCGATAAGTCGCGACCGCCTTCTCGCATGTGTAAACGCACCTTAACATGAACGGCGTGCAATAATATTCATCAAATATGCACTACTTCTCATATTTCATTAATGCACGACATACGAAATTTTGGTCGTATAATGGTAATATAGCATTGATTCTAGCTAATGAACAGGCCAATGGTTCTTACTGATATCTAAGTTTCCATAATATCGCTCTGTTAACACAGCGCTACTTTCAAAAGCCGCGTGGTGGACGTACTTAAGTTTCCAACTTAACGAAAAGGTCGCGAGTTCGAGCCCCTCCCCAATTAGCAGATATTTTTTCGTGTTTGGAAAATGGAATCCCAACATAATTCTAGATCCGGTAGAAATACCAAATCAAATTAGTTGAGCTACACCTCTCTGGATGTCATCAAAGGCATGCTGAATGATCAGAAAGTTAAAATGATAATGAAAATAGGCCAGTTTAACGAAAATTACACTAAACTGATGGCAAAAATTGATCGACTGGAGTCTTCGATAGCCGGGATAATCAACATCCAAAACGAACAGCAAAAGGAAATCAATGAAGCAAGATCAGCTCCCAAGATGATCGATGTTGTTATCTCAGAGCTCGAGCAAAGGCAAGACCGTACCAACGATATCGTGATTTTTGGACATTCCGAATCTGCGACTGGGACACTTGAAGAACGTACACTTTCTGATGAGCAATCGAATATATAGACGCAGCATTGTCAAATGTGATTTCACCTCGTCAGTCAATTTGTCTCCCCAACTTTGCTTTGGGTACTGTCAACCGTGCAATATCAAAAATGCACCATATTAATTCACTGTATTCGTCATAAAAAATACTTGCAGATGTTCGATGTGATTGAGTCGTCGTGGTTCATTGACGAACATTCTGATTCGCTGCTATCTTTGGAGGATTGCATAATCTTTCGGGACGATCGTGATGACGGCAGTGGAGGGCGCATCTAATCGATTTCACTCGATTAATCGTGCGACGGAATCAATAGCACAATTCTTGAATAACCAGGAAAGGCGCGACTTTTTGCTAAGTGACTTCTCAGTGAAATTTAGTTGATGAGGAAAATACGATGTTTTCATATTTTTTCTTTCAACATTTAAAATAATATCACTGAATGGAAGTGTGACATCTGAACGATCAAGTGGCACTCCGACTCTACAGAAATTGTTCTCTTGAGCATCAAAATGTGTTTGTTGTGGTTGACTGGTTGTCGCATGATTGAGGGAAATCAGATCACAGTCTTCTGTCAAGCTGTCAACACAAATATAAACTAATCGGCTGTTGTCAGGCGCTGAGCGATACAAATGATTGTTACATGTTGCAAAATAGACACCACCATCATCTTCTTCGTGAAATTTCCTTTAGAATGAAGTATGTTTCAACTAATTTGGTTAAGAATTCTACGTTCTACGTCAAATATGCAATATGCAACTTATTGTAATTAATAATTCCGATTTGGAAAGGTCTTTGTAATTGATGTAATTGACTTGATGGCTTTGTGAATAGCCATTGTTCTTCTAGTAATGTTATCTTTTGCACGCAAGAGCAATACGTTTAGACTTATCTCAAGAGCCAGTCATAAGATTATTTTTTTAGAAATTTGCAAGGTTTGCTTTTCTTTTTATCTTGTCACTATTTTTGCAGTCCTTATTTCTTGCAGTTCTTACGGGTTATGCATTGAACGAGTTACATTTTGTGCTATATTAGTAGAATATTATTCAAAAAAGGAGAGTTGGTGTAACAAAATTTTCTTCCTTATCACATAAGGAATGGCCACTTACTTAAGTTGTGTGTTGTAGAAGTAGCTAGCACTGCTAGTATCCTGGATTTTTCTCACATCATGTCCACCACCAGCATGCACAATCTGAGTCTGATTGGAATGAATCTCTGTTTGATGACCTTAGGCCAAAGTGATCGACTGAGTTTTACAACAACAAAATATACTTGTGAAGCGCCAAACAAAAATGCAAACACACATGAGACTTGCTTCCTTGTCGGATTGAGCTCAGGAACGTGCCATTTGAGCCATTATTCGACAAGGAAGGAAGCTTCACGTATGCTTACCATTTTGTTTGCAGTAAAAGTTCATCCACATTTTCCACACATTAGCGGACCGGCGGACTGGCATACGTATACCGCCGACTAATTATACGAGGCGTGTTCAAATGAAACCCGTTCGACTTATCTTAGCGGGTTTATGCATGACCAATTAATCAAAGCAGACCTGTGGAGTACTATTCAGTGTTTTACAACAGCGTGACAATGTGTTTGTTCATCAAGTGTATTTGTTGTTCACCGTTTATGACGAGTGAAATGTCGTTCATGGTAGAAAGTCCGTCCAAAGAAGACCAGAAAGCGGTTATTCAATTCCTGACCGCAGAAGATTGCATGCCAGCAGAGATCCATCGCAGAATGGCATCAGTATACAGAGATCGAGCAGTATTTCAAAGACCTCAGTGACAGAGTGGTCAAGGAAGTTTCGAGAGGGGCGAACTGAAACATCTGATTTGCCACGTCCTGGACAGGCACACAAAGTGGTGACTAAAAGTCTGACTGAGACCATCGATACCGCAGTCAGAGCCGATCGTCGACGAAGCATTCGAGATCTGGCAGATGACTTCAATGTCTCAATTGGCTCAATGCATACCATCGTGAAGGAAAAGTTGCAGTATCACAAAGTTTGCTCTCAATGGGTGCCTCGAATGCTTACTGAAGACCACAAGGAAAGACGGAGAACACTCAGTTTGGAACACCTGACTCGCTTCAATACCGAGAATGACCAGTTCTTGCGTCGCATTGTGGCTGGAGACGAGACGTGGTGCCACCATTTCGAGCCGGAAGGGAAGCAGAGCAGCATGCAGTGGAAGCATCCAAGTTCACCCAAGCCGAAGAAGTTCCGAGTGCAACAATCTGCAGGGAAGGTGATTCTCACGGTGTTCTTCGATATTCAGGGCCCGCTGCTCCTCGAGTTTCTTGAACCCAACGAAACAATCAATTCGCAGTGGTATATCCAGACTTTGGACAAGCTTCACCAAGCGATAAAGAGCAAGCGACCCGGTATGTTGTCTTCAGGTGTCATTCTTCTTCACGAAAACGCAAGACCACACGTTTCGAAGGCGACATCTGACGCATTGACAAGGAAGCGTTGGGAAGTTGTGGAACACCCTGCATACAGTCCTGACCTGTCATCTTGTGATTTTCACATTTTTGGTCCCCTGAAGAAGTTTCTCAAGGGACAACGATTCCGATCAGACGAAGAAGTGAAGACAGCTGTTAGGGATTGGTTCAAAGTACAGCCGAAGCCCTTCTTTGCCGACGGAATTCAACGCCTACCCAAGCAATGGGACAAGTGCCGGGAAGTCAACGGAGACTTTTTTGATTGTTGCTTCTGTTTTTATGTTCATGTTATGCACAGTTGTTACTAATTGATTGTTCTTTTACTTTGTCTGCTTACTATTCTACAAATACAGTATAGCGAACGGGCTTCATTTGAACACGCCTCATATCTCTAAATATAAAAATCACCAGTCCAAAATTTTTCAGATAGTATTGGATCGGCCCAGAAAGGCGGAATATTAGCGCCTTTGTGCTAATTGTGTATCTCAAGGCATATTGTTTAACTATAGTTCAACAATTCGATCTTCTTTATTTTATTCATGAAAAGTGTAACAAAATACACATAAAAATGTGTTCAAAAGGGAACAATTCTGCGAACTCAAGTGTGCAAACAAAACTGACGATCCTAAAGAGCTTGCCTTCTACAGCTTTCAAGAAACAAAAGACAGAAAGCATATCATGTAAAAGCATTGGACGAGTTCATTTTAAACCGACTGGTCACAGTCGTGTATGTTTTGAACATTTCAACGAAATAGATGATGTAGAAAATAACGATGTTGATGCACTATGTTGAAGGAACAGTGCAAAATCAGATGGTTTCTATTCTACTTGAGTAAGTAGGTTGCACCATAGTTGAAAATCGGATGCTCATTGGTTAAAATTTTCTCTTTCAAAAAACGAATGTTCTCGGAAAACTGAATGGAAGTCGGACAAAATTAGAGATGGAACTGCCAATTCATTCGCCAGTCGATGTTGAAATTTTTACCGATGAAGTGGGTGTGCATTTTGATAGCTTCTGTGTGATGCATGACTAGAAAGTAAAGAGAGCCAAGTCAGCCAAATGTTCTTGTTCGTCTAACTTTCGATTTTCCAAATAATCAAAAAACGTCTTGAGTTCAATTGTAGCAGCGGCGTTTTTCTTGTAATTATCGCCTGCTTCTGAATTCTGATACTTGTAGTAACTGTGCATTTTAGAAACTAACAGCTAATATACAGCGAACTCAAGTCTCATTGCAAAATCAGTTGTGGCATTTTGCCTTCCGTGGAAGTGAATGTGATGCGTCGTGATCAACCGCATGTGTTTCAGTCTCATATCATTCGACACATTATATTCAAGAATAGTGTAGTTACGTTCGGCCATGGCTTTGGACCATTTACAGATTTGCAGAGATTTGTTTGCTTGCATGCTAGGGCTCCTCGTACATGTTTTGTTGACAGAGGGTGCACTCTAATTTGTAAAATATTCGGTCTCGTTTCCTGTAGAAACTAGTGCTGGCGACCGGCCTAAAACGTTTACAAACTCTTTTTCTCATCGCAGATAGTGTTTGACCTATTTTTTCAAAAGAAATCAGAGAAAGAGACGAAACAGGCACCACTTCATACTTGTTTTACAGTCAGCCTACAATCGAAATGGAATTGAGCAAACGCAAAAAGGAAAATATCTTTGATGCTATTTATGTGCAGATGTCAGATTGAATTACACTTTTGTAAGGAATTAATCTTATCTGTTTTTTCAGTGAAAGAATTCTCCTTGTTGATGCAAACATGCGTGAACATCAGTCTTACTTTGTATGATAATATGGACTTTTCTGAATAGAAATTCAAAAACAATGTATCTATATCATATTTATATATATATATGATATTTTTATGAAGATTGTTTTTATAACTCTTAATGCACCGAGTATTCAAAGAAAAGGTAAAATATAATTGTTCTTGCATAGCTTGCCATGCTTTCTTTCTAATCCGTATGCATGATTCCTGACAACATTTGCAAGATATGCATTTGTTCCGAGGTTCGCTTGAGGTGGCAGGAGACTGACCAAGTGTAGGCTACATTAGGAAGTCGGCAGGAAGGGCATGGGACTCCAAGCGTCGTGCTCCAATAAAATATAGTTGAAGGATTGCGCCGTCTACATACCCTTACATGGGAACGAGTAGGCGCAAATCACGCAATTAAGGAAAGTTTTATTATCATATGTATTATTTATGAAAGGTCGCTAAAATATAACTATTAAAGAACCATGCGCGGAAATTTTGAATTGTAGTGCAGCATCGCTGGAGATGCACGATTCTGCAAATTACTATTGCCTGCTACAATAAAATTTTTCTCAATTAAATTTGATATTACTCAAAAATGACTAACAAACGGCATAGGTACACAATAATCTAGGATACTCACTTCTATTCCACAAGATTGTTGTGTAATGTGTATGATGCCTATTGATAATATATGATGCCTCTTTGTGAGATTTGAATTATTAATGTCTATTGTATTATTTCTACATGCATGCAGATTTACTTTGGATGACCTATAGCGCAGATGACCAAAAAAGTCGTAACTGCGTTATTGATGTTATATATATATATATATATATATCTTCCAAATGCGTGGGAAGTGACACAAATAAGCTCCATCTTGAGTACAAATTTCATAATACGGATATGTGCGTGCGCTAATGTTTACATGTGGCAGTGACATGTCCAATGGTGCTCAGCCCTAAATGCACTCTGAACTCGGCGATGCTCAGTTCGATCACTCTGAAACTTGTGAAGTATAAAGAAATATAATTATTATGATCAAAATTGACAAGTGAAGTGACAATTTCGATCCCTTGCTGATCTGCTCTAACATGAGGACCTTTCCAATCCCATTTTTACCCTACAAGTTCAAACCACTGATCTTCGCGATTCTTTCAATCGCTGGTCACGAAACACAATAAAAATTATTAGTTGCATCCAAATTTCATGATAATTCACACGTTAATAAGCACTATTTTACTTTTCTCTCTCGAATGAAACACTCATCGCGCATAAGTAGAATCGAAAGTTTGTGATAAAAGAAAATGAAGCTGCTTATCATAGTGGCGATCAGCTTCAGAGGTACAAAACAAAGTACATTCTATGCGTCGATTCATAAAATGCAACTGTCAGTTTCAAGGACATTAGTCAGATAATTGACTTCTTTCATATTTTGATGTTGCAGCACGTAATTGAGACACCGATACGTTCACTATGGTAACACATGACATAATGCTCACATAGCCACAATTTTATGAGAAAAATTTGATGCTAAAATGAAACTAGAAAGAATTAGAGAAAAGAAAATCATATGGCAAAATATAAGCGAGCAGAAAAGTGTCAGCACCTACCAATAGTTTATGAATCCTTGCAGCTTGCCACATTGTCAAACTTTATGTTATGTCGTCCCATTTATTTCTACGCCAAAACTAAAATTTGTTTGATTTTTCATCTCAAGCTAGGGACCGCGATAACTTCATCATTTATTCACGCATGTTAGCATGCATTGAATATACAGTGAACAATGAACAATCGATATGTCGGCTCAACATTGCTTTTATTTTTCCTTTTAATAACTAGGGTTTTTACTCTCTAACATAATTATTGCAGCAGTCATTTGCATGTATGTGTTCGTGAGTTTGTAGTCTAATCATGCTGATTGATGAACAATGCCTGCAAGGCAAGTCTGCGATTTTGTGCATCTATCCAGAAAAATGTTTTCGCAGTGGTAGTGACAATTCAATATGAAAAGTATACAAATGCTTGGCCTATGCAATGGAAAGCAATGAATGACCTCAAAAGTAGTGGCTTCCTGCTATAGACTTGCGGGAATTCATGGAGAATTTCCATCCTTGGTGATTCCTTGGCGCATTCTCGTTGAGAAAAAGTCAAAAGATTGACAGCGATGTAGTTTCTTAATCAGTTCTTTTACTATGGTAAGGTGAAGATGCAATAATCGTTCAAATAGCGGTGCATAGCAATTTTCTAAAACACACAAAGCATTCAATTTTACCAACCTTGTCCATATAATGGTGAATAACTGTCACATGAAAAAGTTTCGCGAAACGGAGTGTAGGATATGTCGCATGTACTGAAACAAATGAATATAAATATTTAGACGACCTTTTCAATGTTTGAAAATAAGGACTAGTACTCCTTAGTTAATCATTAGTTAATTGAAGCTGATTTGATAACTGTCTTAAGCGTTGAGAGACAGTGTTTCACATAGAAATCAAATTCAAAACTTATCGCACCACAAGCCTTGGCATCGATTTCTGAGACCAGCACATTAAATTATTGGGAGGAATATTAGAAACGAGTATGTCATAATTACGATGATGCTTTACATCACAGACCTCTTGTTATTTTAAGCAAAACTTTCAAAAATCCTGCGCAGTATAGCATTTCAGTAGAAAGAAGGATTTTCGATGTTTTAATGCTAAAACGATGGAAAGTTTAAAGAGATTAATTGATTAAGACATCTTAGAGATGATCAATATCACGATGAAATTATGCAAGTTACATAATTAGAAAAGTCGTTGCACGGTGGCATGTTTACGAGTTAAAAAAGTCAAATAGTTGGCACAAAGACAGTACACGCAGGCTTCTACAAGAGTAGGCATAAGAATGATTGTAATGGCTGATGAGGAAGAAAATATTTACGACTTAACAAAATAAAGATCAAGTCCATAGCCACACTATGCTGTAACATAATGTAACAGTAGCACATTGCATGTATGATGTACATTTATTTCTGTGTCAGGTGATATCGGAGTCACCCAAATGTTCCGATTCCAAGTCTACCTAACTTTAAGTGCTGAAGTGATTGAGATCATGAAATCATTACAATTGTGCGATAATGGCTCTGTAAGCATTTTCTTAGTTATATCAAACATAAATTAATTTTTCATTATGAAATTAACATGCATCATCGCTTCGAATTTATTTTAATCTTAATTTCAAAATTGCCTAATACACATAGTTAATTTCAGCGAACTTGTTACTTTTATGTAAAAAACATGTCAACGAGTGCATCTTTGGGTTAGAAATAGTCACGTGTACGAGAAATTTTGAACTTTTTACTGGTCATTCATGCCCCAACTTAGTTTTCCTGGCGCTGCTGCAACCTTCAGTCAATTTCCACTCTAGTCAACTTCAGATAAATAATTATTTGATTCTGTGGTCTCGTACATGCCAGTAAGTGCATACAATGAATTGTAGGATTTTCTGCAATAATGATTCTTTGCATTTCATTCTCTTCTTTTCGATGTAGCGGGCAACAAATATATACACTCTTGAATTTTCAGTTATCATTTGTTCCATATACATAATTGAATTTAAGTCAAAACGTCGTAAAAGATTGAGTTTGAATAAGCGAATTTAAGACAGTTGAGTTAAATAGAATGTTGTCAAAAATTTGATCTAACATTTAATTTGGTTATTGATGGAAGTACGTAATACGATCTTAAAAGAGATTCAATTCGAGAATTTAGGACGAGTTTTTATGGTGCATGAGTCTTAACTCTTGACTGCATATAATGCAGCGCTAAATCTTCAAGTGAAGTATTGGATATTTTGCTCAGCTTCACGTATATAAATCAGCAAACAGCAAGACGAACACGTGTCAGAGATTGTTTATATAATTTCTTTGAGAGCTCTATACAAGGAAAATATCATTTCACTTGTGATAGATGAAAGTTCAACCGCATGATGATAGACAAAATCAAATTCCAATTACCATTTGCCCTTGTTCATTTGTCTCAAGTCAGGTAAAACATTTTTCATATTTCCTATAGATGAAAACCGATTGTGAATAGATTGTGTCTGACGATTTATATTATATCATTATAAAATTCTTATGGGAATGGTCTCACGAGAAATGGATGTCATACACTCATCTCAAGAAAAGGTTAACATTCTTCGAGTAATTGATAATTCACGTGAGATAAATTTCAATTATCATTTATTGCTCGTGATATCAGAAAGCGTCGTCACAAGATGGGAGTCTGACGCATACAAAAAGATAAATGAGACTGATCATTATTGACATGTGAGTAGCAATGACGCAGAAAAGAAGTCAATATGAGTCGATTAACAGTGCACTTTCCAACACGAACTTTGTTTATAAATCTTTATTATTCACCTGACATTATTATTAGCTTGACTTGTAGGGCTGGAATCGATAAACCGGTTGCTGAAATTCTTCATCGTGACATTTGTCTGCATGTTAACGAAAAGGATGCGGTTATATTAAAATTTCATGCTTCAATTTTTCTTGAAATGTCTAAATAAAGACATGTAATCAAACTTCAGCTTGTAAACAAGCACACACAAAGTCGCACCTTGTGTAAGTTTCAAAAAGCTATGAATTTAGAGAAAGATCTCGGAAAGACTCCAGAAATTCCAAGAAATTCAATCATTGGATTAAATGTATGCTCCATGGTTGGAATGCAGGCAAATACACTGAATATATCATTCTAGACTTTAGATATTTATTCTTCGAACATGTACGAAAGTTAGCAAGCAAAGTTTTAAAAAGTAATAAAAAACTGCAAAAATCATGAAAAGAAAGAAGTAAAAGAAAAAGAAGAACGTCAAGTAAAAGTCATGAGTGATCGCTCGATCTCAGATCGACCAACAGAGGCAGAATTTCGCTTCATGATTAGCCCATGCATTAGCCCAAGCAAATGATATTGATATTCTGCCACAGATTGATATTGTTGCATCATTGAATGTCACCCCCTTTTGAGTCGGCAGCTTGCGACTAAGGCGAATGACAAAATTGGTGGCTTCGTCTTCAAAGGTATTATATGCTGCTAAAGCAAATGCGAGACATCTCCATCCCAACTCGCGGCATTTCTTTGCGTTGTTGTTCCACTTTCTGTCTACAGCTGTGGACGTCACATGTTGGACTGTTAGGCTCGATCCTGTTATATTTGTGTGGTTGAGCGGGTGCGTAGCAGTCACATCCACGACCGTTGGCTTGTCGAGAGACTTGTCGAGAGACCAATCAGGCATGCATATGTCAGCTCTCGACTTGAGGCCGTAGTAAAGCCCGTCTACAAGAATCGTAAAGGACGTTTCGTATGCTGTTATGCCGGGTCGCTGTATCTCCTCCTTTGTTGCAGGTCAGAGTATGTTGTCCATGTGGGTATGGAACAACCGAAGAGTGATACGGACATTCAATTGCCTTATTCAGCTCCAAGCCAAGTCGCCACTTTAAGGCTACCGACATCTCGTTTGGCTCTAGTACTAGACCGAGACCAGTTGATGGAACCACTCACTCTTGGCCAATCTGCAGCATGTGGGGATGAGACGTTTTTACATTCGTGCTGCCTCTGTAGCGTATAGCAATGCTCCCATTGATTCATCATCAATCTTTGAAGAGAGTATGTGCTGTCAAAGCTTTTGATCTTTGATTTTATTGATATCCAAATTGTCAGCAAGTGTGACGCGTGAGTTAAAATGTTCAGTGGCTTTCAGCAAATAATATGACTTTAAAAAATATAAAGTGATGCAGCATCTTAATTTCTCTTCAATTCTTTGACATCATGGCTGCAATCTTATCATGAATTTCTATTTACGTGGTTGTTTTAATAGCAATTTTGCAGAATCAGATGGGCTTTTCAAATTTTATAAAGTTGGTTTAACAGCTATCATTTTCACATTTCATCAGCCCATGAAGAAGGTGTCAATTTATTCCGACTTTTATTGCAAGAAATTGTTAAATATTAATGTATAATTCTATATCAAAATACATGTATGTGTTAGGTTCAAGGTCATTCGTAATATCAATAATAGCGCCATTTAATAGAGTATTCCCTTCTTTCGATGTGCTCTAACCACTAATATTGAATGGGTAGTCGGTATTTCTCGATGATTACCATATGCACACGTGTACATGTATATCTATCACTCAATTGGAACTGGAATGAGAATAAGTCTTTAATCACATGCTGTTCACGATAATTGCTGAACAGTTTTCTCGTAGAGAAAGCATGTGTTTTCGTATTGATGTAATCATCACTTGCGATAATATACAATCGATGATCATAATTCTATTTCCGATTTTTACTAGTGTTCGTTGATCATAATTCTTTTAACTTTTGCATCAATTGCTCCAGAAACGATGAATGATTTAATTTAATACTTGAAGTAATAGTTGGTAAGACGACTAACAGTTTAGAAAATAGCCTTTTAGAAAAATTTGCAGATTAATGTCCCATAATTCAGCATCACATTGTGCATTTCATGACTGATAGGTTGCTAGGGCTGTATTCTGGTACTCTTTTCCTGTGGTATCAGATTTATCAAGATCAGGCAATGAAGCACTATGCATCCTACCATCAGAGGTTCGAGAATCAATAAAGCGTCTGAAGTGCAATATAGCACCGGGTGAGGATATTATCACAGCAGAAGTACTTCAGCATGGAGGAGAAACCATCGACATCTCTGTAATAGATGCCTGCAATATATACACTTCTACATCCTGGAAAAATGCTGTAATTGTTCTTTTACACAAAAAGGCGATATCACAGACATCAAAACTATCGACCAATTAGCCTGCTACCTGTCATGTACAAAGTTTTCTCTGGCATTCTTTTACAATGAATGGCTAGCACGAACAGCTTCTATCAGCCAAGCTGGATTCCGAGCAGGTTTCTCAACTATATACCACCTACAAGTAATAAATCAAGTACAGGAAAAGGCAAACGAATACAATCTTCCACTTCGTTTTGCTTTTGTGGACAAAGAAAGAGCTTTCGATTCTATCGAGTTCCAACCACTTTTCGAAGCATTAAGAAATCAAGGCGTGGAGGAAGTATACTTAAGTATCTTACAAAATTTGTATAAAGAAGCAACATCCTATCTACAACTCCATACAGACAGCAACAAATTCAAGACTGAACGCGGCGCAAGACAACAAGACAACACTTCCCCAAAACTTTTTATATCATGCCTCCAGGACTCCGTGATCCGTCAAATAAGTTGGGAGGGTAAAGGCATTACTATTGATGGAGAAAAAGTTTCCAACCTAATATTTGCTGACGATATTGTATTGATAGTCAACACTTCACAAGAACTACAGTAAATGCTTAAAGATCTGTACGACACCAGCAAACCGATTCGACTAAAAGTGATTTTGGAGAAAACTAAAGTTATGTATAATAATTATGTCAACAAAGCCGATATCATAGTGAATGGAAAGAAAATTGAAGAAGTCGATAATTATGTCTGCCGAGGTCAGTTAAAAACCAGTGACCATGACCAAATACCAGAAATGAGGAGAAGGATCAGATTAGGCGGGACTGCATTTAGAAAAATAGAAAACATACTGAAAAATAAGAAAGTCAAAAGGAATCTGAAAAAGAAAGCATTCAATTGCATACTGCCAGTCATGACTTATGGCAACGAAGCATGGTCACTGAGTAACAACCAAATGCAGAACCTAGTGACTTGCCAAAGAAAGATGGAAAGAATCATGATGGGAATAACTCTCCGTGACAAAAAGGAAGCAGTTGGATTCGAGAACAGACTGGAGCAGCCGATATCATCACAGCCATCTGAGAATGCGAACACTGATGGGCAGGACATATCGCAACAAAGACAGACAACAGGTGGACTGTGAGAGCGACTGAGTGGATTCACAGAGAAAATAGAAGACCAAGAGGAAGACCAAAGACCAAGTGGTGTGAAGAGCTGGTGTAATATGTGGGACCCAACTGGATCCGCATCTCCAGACAGAAATTTGTGGAGAGACTGTGGAGAGGGGTTCCTCCTTCGGGAGAGATAATACCCTGATGATGATGATGATGATGATGATGATGATGATGATGATGATGATGATGATGATGATAATGATGATGATGATGATTGATGATTGATGATTGATGATTGATGATTGATGATTGATGATTGATGATTGATGAGTGATGATTGATGATGATGATGATGATGATGACATATTAGGACTACCTTATTTTGCAGAATAAATAATGTGCAGTGGTATGCAAATTTCAAAAGTGGCTGTCTGATATTGCTTCCATGAATTTCATGTTTGCAATATTGCTTGCAATAAAAATAATAAGCGCGGAATGTGTCAGAATAAAATATCACACAAAGTAAACACCACAAAAATGATTTGTTCATGTGAGGGCGTTTAACTCTCACCTGAACTTTTCATACCTTTATAGACCTGGGTAGTATTCCGGTGAACCCTTTTATATTTTCTAGCTCATGTGCTTAATTAAATCGTCGTCAGAAGATAAGGGTTTCAAACTTAATTAATAAATAAAATCAACTACGTGTATTAGCACAGCGACAACTTCAACATTTTGAGTGTCGTTCAGCCTTCCTCGTTAACATGAAATACAACATATATTTCTAAAGGTCAAAGTCTTTCGGTACTACATGATCGCATTCGTGGTCTCTTTTTGCTCAACAGAAATACATGTGCATAATACAGCAAATGAGTGAATCCCACCCCAGATGCTGCTACAGACTTGGAAAGGATCGGTCTGCATATGATAAAACATGATTTTGAAAACATATCTACGCCCTCTGCCCCTTTCACTAGCATAGGCCTACTTCTAGTAATTTAATTGAAGCGAAATATGAAGAATATCACATTTTAAGAGTCATCGTGAAAAATGATGACTTTTCGAGAACATGAACTGTTGATATACCGGGGTATTGTCAATAAAGAAGGCTCCATAGGACCCTCCCCATCAGATCTCCGAGAGCTTGCAGACTTATTGAACATTGATGTACTCATTACTGTTATGAAAAGATTGGCATCAACTATGCAATTAAAATGGGAGCAAAGGATCAACCAGGTGAGCCAAAATATAAATTTTCGAAAATTCATTCGGAAAATTTACTTTTCATATACGTAGTACTTAGTAGAAAATGAACAAAATATATTAAAGTCCAATTGGCAATAGCAAAATTCAGTTCCTGAAAAACTAAATGAAATGCTATGACTAAATCATTTATTAGACAGGTTGAAGGCTGATGTTGATTATAAACTTACGTATAGACTGGGATTTCAAACATAAGAACTTCATATGCTTCATGAATTACAAATGGATGCCCAAGCAATTCTGTTACGGTGTTCTTAGATATGAAATATAGCATGCAAGTTCTGATTTAAATTCTATAACGGCATGAATAATTTTATCTGCACTTTAATATTGCTATCTTACACTACATGGTGAAGCTCATTTTCTTTAAAAACAAGTGGTAAAGCAAAGTAGAAGTAGGTCATATAAAACAATAAAGAAATGTTGCAAGCTCCATTTGATCGAATCCACTTACAAACGCATTCGTGAATGATTCTATGCGTAGTCTTTGATCTGTCTCGCATTGATTAAAGTTCTGCCTTTTTTAATCTGTCTAGTGCACAATCATGTGTCTTCGTTCACTGAATTTCAAATAATGTATCATTTCATTAGCAGTTTTGTTTTTTAATTTGTTACTTTCAGGGAGATAGAGACATTTACAGCCATCAAAATAGTTTGTCAAGTGAAGATTTTCCCGTGTTATTAAGCCTAGGAAATATTGCTCCCAAGATCTATCTATTTTGTTCATTCGAGAAATAATTTGTCCAAAAAATCTTTCACCGTGAGACTTGTCTCATTCCCGGTTCTCTATGAAGGTAAATTATTTCGGATATCAAAGCTTGCAAGTTTACACACTTAGTCTAACACTTTGCCCCCTCTTAACTTAATCTCTCGCTGCATTCGTATCTTCTTTCCGCGCAAACACATAGGACAAGGGCAAAACTAGTTTCCTGTCGCGAAGCTTCTGTTCCAAGTCGCGCTTTGCTTTTTTTCTGAAGTGTTTCGATCAGATTACCTTGTGAGAATTACTAACGCGA
This sequence comes from Prostheceraeus crozeri, assembly GCA_907163375.1. Lineage (NCBI taxonomy): Eukaryota > Metazoa > Platyhelminthes > Polycladida > Euryleptidae > Prostheceraeus > Prostheceraeus crozeri. The sequence continues at coordinate 54,957 of CAJQUW010014991.1, forward strand.
AGCTTTTGAGAACTAGGCCGAGATAAACGGCTTGCAAATTAATAGACAAAGAAAAATTTTGAATTAGCGCCTCTGATATTCTTTTGACAAGGCAGAGGCTTTGAGCCAGAGCTTCCGACCACAAAAGCGAGGAAGGTTAGTGAAGGCCAGTTCTTCTGTGCTCAGAATATTTGAAAATGATAGTGATCCAAAATTTGGATTGAATATAGGAACGAAGAATTTTAATTGATAAATGATTACAATGTAATGAGTGATAGTGCACGTTAACAAGTAGTGGTTATTCTTCAAATTACTTAGATTTTCTGTAGTTACAGTCAATTGCAACCAAGTGTTTGCTTACTACTTTAAATATCAAGAACTTAAGACTGAATTGTTATTCTGCATTATAAGAGGTGCATTGATATGACAATGACATGAGTTATGAAATGACATCAAGTCGCCCTTATTCATGCGGCAGATTTACATTAATTTTTCGTATCTTGATCTGGATGGAAGTAGAATCAAGAAGTTTCAAGAATGTTTATGTATTAGCATGCTTTCCTATTGATGTTGAACTTGGAAAAACTTAGCTAGTCATTAGCGGTTGCGTAAGCAAAAGTTTCTAAAATTCAAATTCACTTGAATTTCGAAAACACATCATCTTTGTATGTTCACACGAAAAATACATTTTTTCGGACTGCTGTACAGAAAGGACCACACAATAAAGCGGACTTTGTCTCAAAGAACCCCTAGCACCCTTGAATCACTGAAATATCAATAGTTGACAAATCAAACACATTGAAAAATATTTAAAATGCCTAACTGGTCTGAATTGAAAATCAAAAGTCGTCTAACTAATGCTCATTGATAATGTATAATTTTTTCTTGAAAATCCCATTCTTTTCTCTGAAAAGGTGACCACAATTCGTTATCACATCGACGGCCACTTGTTGTGATCTCTTAGCCTGAGGGGTTTTTTGGAGGATAGAAAAACGTAGTTTATCCATTGCTCAATTTGATGCTGCACGTCCAGTTCTGCTGCAGTTTGATTTTTTTTAAAATTTACTACATTCAAATTTTGCTAAGTAAGTTGCAAGATTGTAGCTAGTGCGGCGACTTTTTCGAGGCACACAGGTTCGCTTACACATGTCAGATCTAGGTTTAAACTCAGAAACCAATCTAATTGAAATTGTCATTGGAACTTATCACGAATTTGGCATAAGATTTCTTTAAAATACACATCTTTGTTGATGCATTGAATATGGCAATAACCCTGATAAAGAAGGCTGCATATAGATTTCATAGAAGAGGAATCACTTTTTTGGCAATGCCTTTTTGTTATGCAGATTCAAATAAATCAAGGAATCATTCACTAGCTTATCATATTTCAACGGCGATGCAGTCTTCCACTAAATGTAGTTTGAATACATCTCTTGTACTCAACAGCATTTCACTTTTCATTTTGCTTGTAGCAAGAAAGCGAAAATATTTCGATCATCATGGGTTGATCCCACCATGATGATAGCAAACAGAAGCTATTAAATGACCTGAAGTTTATTGACTTTGTCATCGGTTTGCATGCCTGGTATGCGAAAGATGTACATGCGTAGTTTGACAAAAATATTCGAATATAGTCGAATCAAAGTTGAACATTATATTCGAAATTGTTAGCCACTGTCTTGCAACATATGAGAATAATGTCAAAGATACATGTATTCTACCAACTGTGGCTATTTACTCTTATCAATACATACTAAATAGAAACTGAAAAGTTTCACTAGAAGATTGAATATATTTAAAGTATATATACAGCATTGTGCAATTGATGTTCCATCACACACCAGCAAAAATAAATGAGGGAATTTCGATAGGCCACTTCTTAAGACGCATGCTAGAAAATGCTACTTCAAATTTTCCATTGGTAACATTCTGTCAGTCTTTGAAAGTGTGGCGAATCCGTATCCCTGTTGATAAAAAATCACCGGACTGCAGATTGGATGAACAGCTACATAATCACCAATAGATGGGGGACAAAATGTCACTAAAATTGTACTATTTTTATCCACATCTTGATCAGCTTTTACCGCATATTGGTTCATGAAGTGATGAGCACGGTGGCTAATTTTATAAGGATTTCTCGATAACAGAACATCGGAATCATGGGAAACACCTATACAATTTTTGCCGATTTTTGTTGGTGTCTCTATCGTGACTCCACTTGTTCTTCGCTTCTTCTTGAATCTATTTCATATGTCTTTCAGAGACTTCCATTCAAAGAGCCATTTTTTAGATAAACTCATAATAATTTCATTATATAAAATGTTATATATTATGTTTTTCTATGATGACATGACCATGCGTAATTTCAAACTACATGTACAGTGGAATCCTCGAAAAAGTGTCAATCTGTAGCAAAAACGTCTGAATTGATGGGAGAATTCTGAGGCTAGATTCGAAATCCACGACCCCAAATTACCCAGAGAAGTTACATTTTTGGTCTTTGTTACCGACAATTTGCAGCATAGTGTAAAATTTATATATATATATATATATATATTAATTACATTACACATTATATTAATATATATAATATATACATAAATAGTATATAAATAATAATAATAATAAGCAATTTATTGAAGAAGTAAAGAAGTTTGTGTTAAATTGCACTAAAGTTAGTTTTAAACTGCATATTCCTATGGTTATTTTCTCAAGCAAATGATTCAAACGTATCATCGAAATTTGCATTTTCTTCATTATTTGGCATTCGAAGTGAAATGTATAAATAGGTATTCAAAAACATCTTTACAATGGAACAGTATAGCATTACCAATCATACTCAATTGACAAGTATGTCTCCCACTATATCAAAAACTGAAATTATATCTGATTCTGTATCTGTGAATGGAAATTTATCATCCAAATATTTCGACTTGTTTCCATTTATGAATCAGTTATTATGTCTGTATCAAGTTTCGCTTCTTTCTATATATACTTTCTATAAATGACATTAATTTCATTTTTAGAAAATTTTATCGGTTTATGTCTGGTTTTACAAGAATGAGCAAATTAAATGATTTTAGTCAATTCAATTTGCAAATTACTTCGATTGTTTTATTTATTCCATTGTTCATTTTTTGTCAGTGATTTAAGACTATACTTCCGTTGTACAATCTATGTTTGTGCTTGCTCACATTAACCCATCTCTATCGAATCCAAACCACTTTGATCCGAACGCTAAAGGAGATGTAGATCGAAAAGATAAATAATGCTCATGTCGCCTGCTGACATTCCTAATGGGATTGGATATTTTTTAAATCCTCCATTTTTTTGTTACAGTTGCTTTAGGGAATTTCTATTTTTTTGTCATAATATTCGGAATTTATTTTTGAATTTCCACAGTTATGTTCTACAGTAAAGATATATTGATGACTACTTTATTGAACTTTTTGCCTCCAACATTGGATTGAAAGTCAGAAGGAAGTTTTACAGTTATGAAGAGGTGGTTAGAATGCAAAATTATGTTTACCTCTGGCCTGAAATGCTAATCATCTACAGGAAATACTTTTCAGTTTTTTTTCTCAAGCATTATATCGATTGCTTATGCAGCAGACCTAGACAAAATTAGGATTTCAAGGACTATTTGCGGCATTAATTCTGAATTTGTTTATGAATTGCTTCTGAATATAATCAAAACTGTGTACTTCTTACAACCAAGAGCCTGTCAGATTCAAATACTATCAAAATTGGTGCCACATGCAACGTCCTCAATTTCAGAAATTCGCATGTTCCTACTTTTCTGAATACCTTATTCTGACTGCCACTAACTTTTCGTAAATTTTTCGAGTCCATAGTAGGCCTATAAAGTGCAAGATCTTCTACTAATTTTCTGTAAACGCGCTACAGTGTGTAAGAAATGCATCACATTTACATGCTTCGACAGTCATTGAGTGATTCATGTATTGAAATTTCCGATAAAGATGCGACGGGAAGCCTATCGCAAGAATTTGCAATTTTTGATAGACTTGGTCGAAATTCTATGGAAATGAGTTGATGAAATCTTTGCAGCAGACAGCACAAAATGCCTTTCAGCCGCTAGGATCAACTTCTCCTGCTCTTTTAAAACTTCACAGCATTGTCACACAATTGAATCAGCTTGCAGCAATAGTCTCACGATTAGATCTATTGACCCTTTTAAGGTTTTTGATCAAATTTAACACTATCGATTGATCAATGACTAAGTCAAACGTGCTTTCAACGTTGACTTTCCGTCATGGTTATTATCCTACGTAACAGACCGTTACCAAACAATGAGTTTATGGTGACGGTGCAGTGAGTCTATAGAAAGAGTTTTATCAAATAAAGTTAATGGTCCACTACATCAAATTACCTCCGGTCTACCGGAAAATTCAAGGTGCTCCAAATAACCAAGTTTTCCTAGATTTTTTGGCATGTTGATAAGTTACATATACATAATTGAATTTAAGTCAAAACGTCGTAAAAGATTGAGTTTGAATAAGCGAATTTAAGACAGTTGAGTTAAATAGAATGTTGTCAAAAATTTGATCTAACATTTAATTTGGTTATTGATGGAAGTACGTAATACGATCTTAAAAGAGATTCAATTCGAGAATTTAGGACGAGTTTTTATGGTGCATGAGTCTTAACTCTTGACTGCATATAATGCAGCGCTAAATCTTCAAGTGAAGTATTGGATATTTTGCTCAGCTTCACGTATATAAATCAGCAAACAGCAAGACGAACACGTGTCAGAGATTGTTTATATAATTTCTTTGAGAGCTCTATACAAGGAAAATATCATTTCACTTGTGATAGATGAAAGTTCAACCGCATGATGATAGACAAAATCAAATTCCAATTACCATTTGCCCTTGTTCATTTGTCTCAAGTCAGGTAAAACATTTTTCATATTTCCTATAGATGAAAACCGATTGTGAATAGATTGTGTCTGACGATTTATATTATATCATTATAAAATTCTTATGGGAATGGTTTCACGAGAAATGGATGTCATACACTCATCTCAAGAAAAGGTTAACATTCTTCGAGTAATTGATAATTCACGTGAGATAAATTTCAATTATCATTTATTGCTCGTGATATCAGAAAGCGTCGTCACAAGATGGGAGTCTGACGCATACAAAAAGATAAATGAGACTGATCATTATTGACATGTGAGTAGCAATGACGCAGAAAAGAAGTCAATATGAGTCGATTAACAGTGCACTTTCCAACACGAACTTTGTTTATAAATCTTTATTATTCACCTGACATTATTATTAGCTTGACTTGTAGGGCTGGAATCGATAAACCGGTTGCTGAAATTCTTCATCGTGACATTTGTCTGCATGTTAACGAAAAGGATGCGGTTATATTAAAATTTCATGCTTCAATTTTTCTTGAAATGTCTAAATAAAGACATGTAATCAAACTTCAGCTTGTAAACAAGCACACACAAAGTCGCACCTTGTGTAAGTTTCAAAAAGCTATGAATTTAGAGAAAGATCTCGGAAAGACTCCAGAAATTCCAAGAAATTCAATCATTGGATTAAATGTATGCTCCATGGTTGGAATGCAGGCAAATACACTGAATATATCATTCTAGACTTTAGATATTTATTCTTCGAACATGTACGAAAGTTAGCAAGCAAAGTTTTAAAAAGTAATAAAAAACTGCAAAAATCATGAAAAGAAAGAAGTAAAAGAAAAAGAAGAACGTCAAGTAAAAGTCATGAGTGATCGCTCGATCTCAGATCGACCAACAGAGGCAGAATTTCGCTTCATGATTAGCCCATAAGCATTAGCCCATGCATTAGCCCAAGCAAGTGATATTGATATTCTGCCACAGATTGATTTGTTGCATCATTGAATGTCACCCCCTTTTGAGTCGGCAGCTTGCGACTAAGGCGAATGACAAAATTGGTGGCTTCGTCTTCAAAGGTATTATATGCTGCTAAAGCAAATGCGAGACATCTCCATCCCAACTCGCGGCATTTCTTTGCGTTGTTGTTCCACTTTCTGTCTACAGCTGTGGACGTCACATGTTGGACTGTTAGGCTCGATCCTGTTATATTTGTGTGGTTGAGTGGGTGCGTAGCAGTCACATCCACGACCGTTGGCTTGTCGAGAGACTTGTCGAGAGACCAATCAGGCATGCATATGTCAGCTCTCGACTTGAGGCCGTAGTAAAGCCCGTCTACAAGAATCGTAAAGGACGTTTCGTATGCTGTTATGCCGGGTCGCTGTATCTCCTCCTTTGTTGCAGGTCAGAGTATGTTGTCCATGTGGGTATGGAACAACCGAAGAGTGATACGGACATTCAATTGCCTTATTCAGCTCCAAGCCAAGTCGCCACTTTAAGGCTACCGACATCTCGTTTGGCTCTAGTACTAGACCGAGACCAGTTGATGGAACCACTCACTCTTGGCCAATCTGCAGCATGTGGGGATGAGACGTTTTTACATTCGTGCTGCCTCTGTAGCGTATAGCAATGCTCCCATTGATTCATCATCAATCTTTGAAGAGAGTATGTGCTGTCAAAGCTTTTGATCTTTGATTTTATTGATATCCAAATTGTCAGCAAGTGTGACGCGTGAGTTAAAATGTTCAGTGGCTTTCAGCAAATAATATGACTTTAAAAAATATAAAGTGATGCAGCATCTTAATTTCTCTTCAATTCTTTGACATCATGGCTGCAATCTTATCATGAATTTCTATTTACGTGGTTGTTTTAATAGCAATTTTGCAGAATCAGATGGGCTTTTCAAATTTTATAAAGTTGGTTTAACAGCTATCATTTTCACATTTCATCAGCCCATGAAGAAGGTGTCAATTTATTCCGACTTTTATTGCAAGAAATTGTTAAATATTAATGTATAATTCTATATCAAAATACATGTATGTGTTAGGTTCAAGGTCATTCGTAATATCAATAATAGCGCCATTTAATAGAGTATTCCCTTCTTTCGATGTGCTCTAACCACTAATATTGAATGGGTAGTCGGTATTTCTCGATGATTACCATATGCACACGTGTACATGTATATCTATCACTCAATTGGAACTGGAATGAGAATAAGTCTTTAATCACATGCTGTTCACGATAATTGCTGAACAGTTTTCTCGTAGAGAAAGCATGTGTTTTCGTATTGATGTAATCATCACTTGCGATAATATACAATCGATGATCATAATTCTATTTCCGATTTTTACTAGTTTTCGTTGATCATAATTCTTTTAACTTTTGCATCAATTGCTCCAGAAACGATGAATGATTTAATTTAATACTTGAAGTAATAGTTGGTAAGACGACTAACAGTTTAGAAAATAGCCTTTTAGAAAAATTTGCAGATTAATGTCCCATAATTCAGCATCACATTGTGCATTTCATGACTGATAGGTTGCTAGGGCTGTATTCTGGTACTCTTTTCCTGTGGTATCAGATTTATCAAGATCAGGCAATGAAGCACTATGCATCCTACCATCAGAGGTTCGAGAATCAATAAAGCGTCTGAAGTGCAATATAGCACCGGGTGAGGATATTATCACAGCAGAAGTACTTCAGCATGGAGGAGAAACCATCGACATCTCTGTAATAGATGCCTGCAATATATACACTTCTACATCCTGGAAAAATGCTGTAATTGTTCTTTTACACAAAAAGGCGATATCACAGACATCAAAACTATCGACCAATTAGCCTGCTACCTGTCATGTACAAAGTTTTCTCTGGCATTCTTTTACAATGAATATCTAGCACGAACAGCTTCTATCAGCCAAGCTGGATTCCGAGCAGGTTTCTCAACTATATACCACCTACAAGTAATAAATCAAGTACAGGAAAAGGCAAACGAATACAATCTTCCACTTCGTTTTGCTTTTGTGGACAAAGAAAGAGCTTTCGATTCTATCGAGTTCCAACCACTTTTCGAAGCATTAAGAAATCAAGGCGTGGAGGAAGTATACTTAAGTATCTTACAAAATTTGTATAAAGAAGCAACATCCTATCTACAACTCCATACAGACAGCAACAAATTCAAGACTGAACGCGGCGCAAGACAACAAGACAACACTTCCCCAAAACTTTTTATATCATGCCTCCAGGACTCCGTGATCCGTCAAATAAGTTGGGAGGGTAAAGGCATTACTATTGATGGAGAAAAAGTTTCCAACCTAATATTTGCTGACGATATTGTATTGATAGTCAACACTTCACAAGAACTACAGTAAATGCTTAAAGATCTGTACGACACCAGCAAACCGATTCGACTAAAAGTGATTTTGGAGAAAACTAAAGTTATGTATAATAATTATGTCAACAAAGCCGATATCATAGTGAATGGAAAGAAAATTGAAGAAGTCGATAATTATGTCTGCCGAGGTCAGTTAAAAACCAGTGACCATGACCAAATACCAGAAATGAGGAGAAGGATCAGATTAGGCGGGACTGCATTTAGAAAAATAGAAAACATACTGAAAAATAAGAAAGTCAAAAGGAATCTGAAAAAGAAAGCATTCAATTGCATACTGCCAGTCATGACTTATGGCAACGAAGCATGGTCACTGAGTAACAACCAAATGCAGAACCTAGTGACTTGCCAAAGAAAGATGGAAAGAATCATGATGGGAATAACTCTCCGTGACAAAAAGGAAGCAGTTGGATTCGAGAACAGACTGGAGCAGCCGATATCATCACAGCCATCTGAGAATGCGAACACTGATGGGCAGGACATATCGCAACAAAGACCCAACATATCGCATACTAAATAGAAACTGAAAAGTTTCACTAGAAGATTGAATATATTTAAAGTATATATACAGCATTGTGCAATTGATGTTCCATCACACACCAGCAAAAATAAATGAGGGAATTTCGATAGGCCACTTCTTAAGACGCATGCTAGAAAATGCTACTTCAAATTTTCCATTGGTAACATTCTGTCAGTCTTTGAAAGTGTGGCGAATCCGTATCCCTGTTGATAAAAAATCACCGGACTGCAGATTGGATGAACAGCTACATAATCACCAATAGATGGGGGACAAAATGTCACTAAAATTGTACTATTTTTATCCACATCTTGATCAGCTTTTACCGCATATTGGTTCATGAAGTGATGAGCACGGTGGCTAATTTTATAAGGATTTCTCGATAACAGAACATCGGAATCATGGGAAACACCTATACAATTTTTGCCGATTTTTGTTGGTGCCTCTATCGTGACTCCACTTGTTCTTCGCTTCTTCTTGAATCTATTTCATATGTCTTTCAGAGACTTCCATTCAAAGAGCCATTTTTTAGATAAACTCATAATAATTTCATTATATAAAATGTTATATATTATGTTTTTCTATGATGACATGACCATGCGTAATTTCAAACTACATGTACAGTGGAATCCTCGAAAAAGTGTCAATCTGTAGCAAAAACGTCTGAATTGATGGGAGAATTCTGAGGCTAGATTCGAAATCCACGACCCCAAATTACCCAGAGAAGTTACATTTTTGGTCTTTGTTACCGACAATTTGCAGCATAGTGTAAAATTTATATATATATATATATATTAATTACATTACACATTATATTAATATATATAATATATACATAAATAGTATATAAATAATAATAATAATAAGCAATTTATTGAAGAAGTAAAGAAGTTTGTGTTAAATTGCACTAAAGTTAGTTTTAAACTGCATATTCCTATGGTTATTTTCTCAAGCAAATGATTCAAACGTATCATCGAAATTTGCATTTTCTTCATTATTTGGCATTCGAAGTGAAATGTATAAATAGGTATTCAAAAACATCTTTACAATGGAACAGTATAGCATTACCAATCATACTCAATTGACAAGTATGTCTCCCACTATATCAAAAACTGAAATTATATCTGATTCTGTATCTGTGAATGGAAATTTATCATCCAAATATTTCGACTTGTTTCCATTTATGAATCAGTTATTATGTCTGTATCAAGTTTCGCTTCTTTCTATATATACTTTCTATAAATGACATTAATTTCATTTTTAGAAAATTTTATCGGTTTATGTCTGGTTTTACAAGAATGAGCAAATTAAATGATTTTAGTCAATTCAATTTGCAAATTACTTCGATTGTTTTATTTATTCCATTGTTCATTTTTTGTCAGTGATTTAAGACTATACTTCCGTTGTACAATCTATGTTTGTGCTTGCTCACATTAACCCATCTCTATCGAATCCAAACCACTTTGATCCGAACGCTAAAGGAGATGTAGATCGAAAAGATAAATAATGCTCATGTCGCCTGCTGACATTCCTAATGGGATTGGATATTTTTTAAATCCTCCATTTTTTTGTTACAGTTGCTTTAGGGAATTTCTATTTTTTTGTCATAATATTCGGAATTTATTTTTGAATTTCCACAGTTATGTTCTACAGTAAAGATATATTGATGACTACTTTATTGAACTTTTTGCCTCCAACATTGGATTGAAAGTCAGAAGGAAGTTTTACAGTTATGAAGAGGTGGTTAGAATGCAAAATTATGTTTACCTCTGGCCTGAAATGCTAATCATCTACAGGAAATACTTTTCAGTTTTTTTTCTCAAGCATTATATCGATTGCTTATGCAGCAGACCTAGACAAAATTAGGATTTCAAGGACTATTTGCGGCATTAATTCTGAATTTGTTTATGAATTGCTTCTGAATATAATCAAAACTGTGTACTTCTTACAACCAAGAGCCTGTCAGATTCAAATACTATCAAAATTGGTGCCACATGCAACGTCCTCAATTTCAGAAATTCGCATGTTCCTACTTTTCTGAATACCTTATTCTGACTGCCACTAACTTTTCGTAAATTTTTCGAGTCCATAGTAGGCCTATAAAGTGCAAGATCTTCTACTAATTTTCTGTAAACGCGCTACAGTGTGTAAGAAATGCATCACATTTACATGCTTCGACAGTCATTGAGTGATTCATGTATTGAAATTTCCGATAAAGATGCGACGGGAAGCCTATCGCAAGAATTTGCAATTTTTGATAGACTTGGTCGAAATTCTATGGAAATGAGTTGATGAAATCTTTGCAGCAGACAGCACAAAATGCCTTTCAGCCGCTAGGATCAACTTCTCCTGCTCTTTTAAAACTTCACAGCATTGTCACACAATTGAATCAGCTTGCAGCAATAGTCTCACGATTAGATCTATTGACCCTTTTAAGGTTTTTGATCAAATTTAACACTATCGATTGATCAATGACTAAGTCAAACGTGCTTTCAACGTTGACTTTCCGTCATGGTTATTATCCTACGTAACAGACCGTTACCAAACAATGAGTTTATGGTGACGGTGCAGTGAGTCTATAGAAAGAGTTTTATCAAATAAAGTTAATGGTCCACTACATCAAATTACCTCCGGTCTACCGGAAAATTCAAGGTGCTCCAAATAACCAAGTTTTCCTAGATTTTTTGGCATGTTGATAAGTGGCATGTTCTCTACAAGATGAAACCACTCTTGAAAGGTGCAGTTTGTGGCGGATTGCATTGCAATTCGTTGCAGATTGCCTAGACTATTTTCAGCTTTGGATTTATGTTTTACTCAAATCATTTTCACCAATTCTTCGTGATGTTTAGCACCTCAGACATGGATTTACTTGAGTCTGGCTGTAAACATTGAAATCCTTGAAACGATGGAAATCCGTGGCGTTTTCTGGACAGGCAGCCTACTTCGGAACGAACATTTCCAATATTGCACATTTCAACACTATGCTCACAAAAGCTTTATGTTGTGCGTCGCCTGAAATCATATTTGCCTAAAAATAAATTGAAGTTCTTGAAGTGCGTAACGCGGCAATTATTTCCATGCTAACCTATGCGGATCCGCTTTTTGCCACAGAACACAAGCTGCACCATCGATAATAAGACGACAATCATCGCATTATTTGTGATAATAAACGCAGCGATGACGTTCTAATAGATATTCATGAACTGCAGTCTGAACTCGCTTTCGTTTGGTTACTCAACAAAAAGTGAAAATCCTTCTCCTCCTTTGAGAGAGACATTGATTGAACCTTCTCGGTTACTAAACACAAGACGTTTCATGATCAGTGGTATTGCATATGCAGCACGACATCACAATTTTATGTTTGAGTATGTCGCGATTTATTAAAATATTTCTGAGACAATGAAATTGGTTACTCAGCCCATTGTGACTACTGTTGCGATAAAAAAAATGCACCATAAATTCATTCCTTCAAGGTTATTTTTCTGAATAGGCCTATTGCACTGTTGGTAAAGTTTATGAATTTGAATCTGATATTTGGCATAATATAATAATAGTTTTAAAGTTTTGCATTTTTGAAGAAATTATCAAGGGATTGACTGATCATAAAGAAAACTGCATTACTGCAGCAGGAATGATAGTATTTTACAGATCATCCGTGTCATGAGAGCCTTGGAGAGGTAATGTTTGTTAAATTAGCAATTCGATAGGTTGCTACTTTCATGTTCAACCTCAAGAGTATTTTCTTACTCTTAATCTTATCACAAGCAATCTGCCACTATTGCAGAGCAAAATAGCATAATCAAAGACAATGATTTCAATTAACTTTAAAATATGTAAATGGGTCTGCATCACTATTCAGATTCAAGAAATAAAACACAAATTTAGTGAATCATATGATCATGCCAATGAAAATTGAATTAAAAACCTGAAATTTTAGCCAAGAAAGCACGAATAGTATCGCGACTTTTCATGAAGACTTCCATTAATACGGCTTATAAAGTTCCATTGGTAATCAGCTTAATTTCCGTTTAATTAAGATTATTATTAATTTGGTTAAAAGGTGAATGTCTTACGTAATATAGATACAAATCAATAAAATTCAATGTACAATGGACTGAACATGAATGGAACATATACAGCTAGTGAAACCACAAACTACTAGTAGCAACCTAAAAACGCAGAAATACTAGCAGGAAGAGAGTTTAGACACAATAACTTGCTAATGGCCTAACGCAATCACATTAGCACCCATACCCAACTGAACTTCAATTTTCAAAAAAGACGACAATTATAGAACGACCCGTCGAATTTCACTTGTTTGTTGAGTTTAGGACTCAATTTTTTAATGTAAAAAGCTTCTTTGATATTTAGGGCAAATCCATCACTATCTGATGCCAGGATTTTGAAATTTTCAGGGTTATATCTGCAATTACAATTCAGTCGGTGATCAAAGATCGCCGAGATTTTGGACTTATGCTCCTTAACTCTAATGTTTAGGTGTCTGAGAGTTTTACCAATGTAGGTAAAGCGAGGATCAACCTCACATGTGAAACAATATACAACACCTGATTTCAACATTAAAGGAGTTCTGTCCTTGTTCGAAAAGTAGCTTTTCAACTTTGTGCAAGTGAACACCCGCCTAACTTTGCTGTCAGGATCAATCCGATTAAAAATGCTCTGAAGTCTCTACTTAAAGAACAGAGACTGCTGTCCAAAAAAAGGAATTTTAACAACATGGCTGTATGATTGATCAGACTTGACAATTAATCAGACTTGTGGTCGATAAGTTGTTGTTCTCCAAGTTCTTTGTTAGAGAAAACCTCAAAAACTCTAAGCGGATCAATGAGATTCACAAAATTAAGTTCCAGAAATTATGGTTGCAAAGTAAGTTATCCACTCCTGTAGACACGGTCAAGAACTTAAGTGACTTGCAGTTGTCTGATGATCAGCTTGAGTTTCTTGGTGCAGGTCTGAAGCATCCCACAGTGCCGGGACGGAATGAGTCACTTAACCTACAATGCCAACTCGAGAAACTGGTCTAATTCCGTAGAAATAGCATAAATGTCAATCAGGTGAACGACATAAAAACCGATTTGTACACCTACCAAAAAAGGTTGGTGAATTTTACTAAGGCCCCTGATGCGAAACACAGGTTGGATCTGATAAAAAACTTACGTAACAACGACAGCATAAAACTCGTGCCGCTTGACAAAGGTAATGGTATCGCAGTGTTAAATACCGATGACTATTACACCAAGCTCAATGCTATCATTGACTCGGACAAATTTGCCAAAGTGACATTTCTAGATGATGAGATGTTGCTACATCATCCCATTGTTAAGCAGCAGAATAAGTTGAAGTGTTACTTGAACAAACATGTCAAACCGCATGTGGACTGTAAAACGTTCGATTTTATCAATCCAATAGGCTCCAATTGTGGTAAACTTTACGGCACTGCTAAAGTACATAAACTGGGTACTCCTCTGCGACCTATTGTCGCCAGTCACGGTACCTCTGAGTATAACTTAGCGAAATATCTTAATCAGTTCATTACACCTATTATTGATACTGAGTTTTCAGTCCAAAGTAATAGTCAGTTGATTGATGCTATCTCGAAATATCAATTCTCGTCTGACTCCAGGTTAATTAGCTTTGATATTGAGAGCTTGTTCACGAATGTCCCTCTGGATGAAACGATCAACATCGCTTGTGAGAAGGTCTACAATGGTGATGGTCTTAAACCGCCGTTTAGTCAAGATGTGTTTAGGAATCTTCTCAAATTTGCTACTGGTGGCATTTTCAGCTTCAATGATACTTTGTATGTTCAGCGTGATGGTCTGGCGATGGGCAGTCCGTTAGCCCCAACCTTAAGTAACCTCTTCGTGGGTTCACTTGAGAGAAAATACTTGAAGCAGAGTTGTCGGAACGTAAAGTTTTATGCTAGGTACGTGGACGACATTCTTGTGATGTTTGAAGATGATGATCATTCGACTTCCTTGGATTATATCAACTCTTGGCATGATAATCTCAAATTCACTGTAGAAATAGGTATGAAGTCCATTCCATTTCTGGATATAAACTTAGACATCGAAAGCAATGTTGTGAACACCACTGTCTACCGTAAACCCACGTACACGAATCTGGTGTTGAATTACGCTGCCTGTTGTCCCTTACAATGGAAACGAGGCCTGTTACTAACCTTGATCAACCGAGCTTATGTAATTTGTAATTCCTGGCTTAATTTCCACAATGAAATTGATAAACTGAGTCACATTTTCAAAGCCAATGGCTACCCGTCCTCATTTATCTTGGATACCACCAAGAAATTCCTAGATAAAAAATTTTCTAACCCTTCTGTCAAGTCTGATCAATCATACAGCCATGTTGTTAAAATTCCTTTTTTTGGACAGCAGTCTCTGTTCTTTAAGTAGAGACTTCAGAGCATTTTTAATCGGATTGATCCTGACAGCAAAGTTAGGCGGGTGTTCACTTGCACAAAGTTGAAAAGCTACTTTTCGAACAAGGACAGAACTCCTTTAATGTTGAAATCAGGTGTTGTATATTGTTTCACATGTGAGGTTGATCCTCGCTTTACCTACATTGGTAAAACTCTCAGACACCTAAACATTAGAGTTAAGGAGCATAAGTCCAAAATCTCGGCGATCTTTGATCACCGACTGAATTGTAATTGCAGATATAACCCTGAAAATTTCAAAATCCTGGCATCAGATAGTGATGGATTTGCCCTAAATATCAAAGAAGCTTTTTACATTAAAAAATTGAGTCCTAAACTCAACAAACAAGTGAAATTCGACGGGTCGTTCTATAATTGTCGTCTTTTTTGAAAATTGAAGTTCAGTTGGGTATGGGTGCTAATGTGATTGCGTTAGGCCATTAGCAAGTTATTGTGTCTAAACTCTCTTCCTGCTAGTATTTCTGCGTTTTTAGGTTGCTACTAGTAGTTTGTGGTTTCACTAGCTGTATATGTTCCATTCATGTTCAGTCCATTGTACATTGAATTTTATTGATTTGTATCTATATTATTATTAATTAGTCAAGAGTTAACAGATAAACATATCCTTCTGATATCCAACTTGTTTCATAAGACTTATTAGGTGGATTCATGTCGGTAGTATATTAATTTGCAAAAATTTAGCTTTTTGAAAACTGCTCAAATATATTTTTGGAACGACGGAACGCAATCTCCGCAAAAAAACTGAATCTTTTTATATAAGAATTTTCACTGTATGCAGATACCTTTTTGAGTCGACACTCTACCTATATATACTTACTCTGTAACTGAAAATACATCCAGTCAATAGCATCGATGTATATTTCTAAATTATTTTATGGATTGTTATTTAATCATGGTGAATTTTTTGTTTTATGTTTTGTATATTCTATTGCGAGAGATATTGCAAAGTTTATCTTGAAAAGTTGTATTGACTTTTCGTATCAGTTCATTTCAAGACACCGGCTGCTTTTGATTCGCGTGAGTCGTGAAGAGCCCTACTGCGATGTGTGTATGTCAATATAGTCTCGACATCATGTATTTTGCATCAACACATTTCATCGTGCCCCTTTCTGTTCGAAAATATCAGCTCCAAGCCCTATACAGTCATCCTATAAATTTGTATGTACCAGCTTAAAACTACATTATTTACTGCAAGGACCACACTTTAAGGTTTATACGGTTTTCGCTTAGATCAATGTCAGTTGCGATTAGGGTTGGCAAAACTCCGAAGTTTATTTTTGCTTCGGAGGAAATAAAAAATTCAAATCCTTCGCGAATTTTATCGAAGCTTATCGAAGTTTATTATTTTTGGATGAATAGGAAAGAATTTCCACAGAGTATGATCAGAAACTGTTCGAAACTTATATCGCCGGGTATTCTATAGATGACATGCAACCTAGAAACAGTCAATATTGGGCACAATTTTTCGAATATACAGGTTGGCCGCAAAACATGCGTGTAGCCGCGTATTTTCTAAATCTTTTCTTTCTTGAATTTAGGGACACTTCCTGTTCGAGTACAGTCACGAAATATTGACTGCCTTCCTTTGGGCAATGCCCTGAAGTTGTTGCTTCAGGTTTCAAGTCTCAAAATACTGTTTCTTGGAATTGGTGGGTCCAAATTAGTGAAAACATATACATTGTTTTAATGGTCTGCCGTCGCAAAACAGTGTTTGCACTAAAAATGATTTTATTATGTGAAGAAAGGAAATTTCCGGCTTCGTCATACTGTAACATGTAAAAGTCATTCTGATGCGATGACTAGCCGAAGAACGCTTTCATATTGACTCAGGTAATTTTTTTGAGTTCAACTTTCGGCATTGTAAATTCTGATGAGAAATAGAAGATTTAGAAGAAAAAGTCATCGTCATCCTCCTGATTCTACTTCACCGTTACCCCATATTCCTGCGCCAATTCTGGTCCCACTACCACCTAACCACTGAAGCAGAAGTCCACCATCTTAACACTTTCCGTTGTGTCGGCTCGCTTCATTTTTTTCATTATACTGGATGAATTTGCACATAATTAATCACAGTCTACTTCGACTTCCATATACATGTACACGCACATGTAGATGAGATTTCAGATTTACTATGTTGTCTCTACTAGCATATCTGAACTTTGAATCAACGAGTGCGATTGCTGGTAGAATTAATGAATTACAGGCAATAGCAATCTCAACATTTTAATAATTCCACAATTTATTAAGCTTTCAATTATCACGTTTCGTTTGAATAGCCCTATTCAGTTACATTCAATTAACACTAATATGCGATCTACTTCTCCAGTCAAGGCTCTCTGTAATTTTTAGCATACATGTACATTGATAAAATGAGATCGCATCCAATGTGATGAGATTAATTTATTTATCAACATGACTCTAATGCAGAGACTAAGGATTGAATTCAGGTAGAAAGTTCTTTTTACATAGCGTTTGTAGACTATAGCCTTTATGCTTATAAGTCATCATGCTTAGCTGATCATGCACCATTTACTTTACATATCTACGCATACGTTGAATTTTGGCCTATGTAGGCATATGACTATACGGTATAAGGATAAAACACATTCTACGCATACGTTGAATTTTTGGCCTATGTAGGCATTTGACTATACATGGATAAAACACATTCTAGAAAGCATAAGCTATATATTCAAAATTGTTATCTGTTACTGTAAGTCACGTGTTGACTGCAACTCCAAAGCTGAGAATTACGAGCATTGTGGGTTCTCAATTGCTAAATAACCTATCGGTAATGAACAGGCTGACTATTAACGTTTATTTAGCGCATTGAAATGTCATAAAGACTCAATTCCGCCTCCCTATTAAATATCGTTTGTTACAACGTGAAAATTTTGCTCCTTCTGGTCTATTGCCGCATCCCATCCCCTTTGAGGGTTACCACACGCCACATCACAACATCTAATGTAAATGTACTACATTTTTGTACACACATAATATGATCACAAACGCTTGAAGCACATTCTGAGCTGTGATTGTGACTCAAATTAGATTACTATAGGAATAAGCTCTTTACCGAAAATCTTTACGGACTACCAAATAATGACGGTCCTCTGCTATGCCATGCACTGCACATAAAAGAGCGGAATAATCAAATGATGAATTGTTTACTCATCGAATTAACTCCTTGAACGAAGAATAAAACAATGGCGAACGTTGCAGCAGTCGTATTTCCACAACCGCATTCATGGTAACCGGGATATGCTTTTGTCTTGATTTGATTGGCTGGTGAAGAAAAATCAGTTAGTCTATTGATGAACACCAACTTATCACAGCCTTTAAAGTAGTAAGTAATTCTTAAATGATAAATTAAAGTACACTTTTCATAAGCAGAACTTTGTTATGATATCAGTGCATAAGAAAAACGACATTGCACTCGAAAAAATAAACTTGAGTAAATCTCGGAGGAAATAAAAAATAAATTTCGCGAAATATTTCGTGCCAACCCTAGTTGCGATGCTTGAAGTGACTCGCATCCAGTTCAATCAGAAATGTGAAGCAAACTCCTCATTCCAACGGAAAATAATACACCTAACCGTGAAACATAGAGCCAAGATGCGGGCGGACCCCTAAATGGCATTTTCAATTTAAAGACATAGTCCTTGTCTTGAGTTGGTTATTCACGTATGCATATCCAAGGTTGAATCTTAGGTATTGGTCAATCTTGGGGTACCCAAGATTCTTGGCTGACGACTCAGGATCTTTGGATACATATCGAGATTGTAAATGTACCATAGCATGCTATACATAGGTTCCATAAAACTAAAGTCAATGATGATTTGACCGTAGGATATCAATAGACACATTATCCAGGCCGAGACATATGAGTGGCATTCTGTAAAAATCTTAGAGGATGATTTACATGTGGTTAGCAATATAGCATTTACATGGATTTTGAGGGGAATAATGTAGGACATTTTCGGGCGCGTAAGCACCTGAAAATATCCTACATTGTTGCTCGAAAAAAATGCATGTTGCGAGTAATAATATTGTGCGTAATTGAAATGGACTGGGCAGACCAATGTTGGAAAATAGCGGGCAGCAGTGCTATGAATACATACAATTATATGAGCCAACTGAGATTTCTAAAACATCGTTCACATGTATTGATACAGATATCATCATTGCGCGCTGCATTGTCTACTTATGTTTCTAAATCTATGGTGCTATAATAACGAATAATGGCAGTTTGTATACATTGCTGCCGGCTGTCGGGAGACAGCAATGTAGGAATACCATATGAGATTTCAAGGTAAGTAATGTACAAATCAGAGGCCGCGTTAGATTTGTTATTACTTTTGTTCATTACTTACCGAGAAATCTAATGTGGTACTCATGCAGTACATTCCATTGTCTACTTACATTATATGCATCTACATCTATCTATAGACTTCCTGTGAAAGAACATTCGTCTACATTTTAGAAGTCTATCATCTTATGCTAGCGCGGCCTCTGACTTGCACATTACTTACCTTGAAATCTCATATGGTATTCCTACATTGTTGCCTTCCTTTTTCCACATTGTACCATAGCTAAATTAAGCAGAATGTAGCCAAAATTAGCTAAATGTTGGACATTGTTGTCTGAAAAAGCTATGTTAATTATATTGTGCGTAATTGAAATGAAATGGGCAGCAATGTAGGAAAAAAGCGGGCAGCAATGCTATGAATGCACATGTAGATATACGCTGATTGAGAATTCAAAAACGTCTTTTACATGCATGGATAGAGATATCATCTTACGGGATACATTGTTGCCTTCCTTTTTCCACATTGTACCATAGCTCAATCACGCACAATAATATTTCGTGACGACAAACCAATTTTGCCTATAGGACGAAATTACTAAGAATTACAGGCCCCAACTCTTCACCATATCTGAAAAAGGTAGCAATGAAATCACATCGCAACATGAATTAGAAAAGAAACGTAAATAGAGTTACAGAAGTAAAGAAGTCGTCTTTTGTGCCATTGATATTTACCAAAACATCAGGATCGGGATCCTACTAAAACATTTCTTGAAGCGCATTGCTTCTCTTCTTGCAATTAAATTTAATGAGAGGCATAATGTCCTGGGTCATCTAAGGACAAAAATTTCATTCTCAATAATGAAGAGCTGCTATGTCGGTCTTCGTGGATACCGGGGGGGGGGGGGCAAAAAGTAAATGAACTTTCGCGTTCCCAATTTCCATTCAATTTGATTCCGTATTAGTTACCATTATCAGTATTATCTACACATATTATTGTTGACTTTCAAGCTATCTTTATTTAAGTATTTTTTCTTTTTAGAAGCTGTAAGTAAAAACGCAAGCATTCGATCTTCGTTGAACTTGTTACCGTTGTTACTGTTAAACATTTTTGTAACATGCAATGTGCATATACCTATGTATAGAGTGATTATAATAATTTTCCCTTAAGACTTGCGGCCTCGGGCAATTGATAGTTAGTCATCCCTCCCACACGGGTCGGATTGTTAGCTATTTTCGCTATCTTAGCGCAGAGAGGACATAAGATATCTCCAACAAGAATTGATACCGGCTGTAGGCTGAATTCAAATCATAGTCATCCGTTACAGTAATGGTGAAAGTCTTCGCAAAGCTGGGAACAAAAAAAATGAAGCAAAATTTATAAATCGGTGTTAACAGGATCAACAGGATCAAATTCCCTCTAATGCGGTCTAGAGAATTTGTTAACGGTCCATATTCATCAATATTCATAAAAGGGAAATCTCAAGTGGATCCTATTCTAAGTAAAAATGCTGGTTTACACTGCATATTCATAAGAAGTTAACTCAAACTAAAGACAGAGAGCTCCTGAAGTAGACCCGCTGTCAGAGTCCAGACTTAAGTCCTCTCTAGATCTAGATGTGTTTGATATGCAACCTCCATGGTCTCTCCTATCCCAGCTAATCACACGACATCCTCCTCTAACTATTACATAGAGAAGTCCGTGGTCTATCAGTGCTAGTTTTGCTGTTGAATTGATAATATGCTAAATTACCCGTTTTACACTGGTGAGGTATGTCAGTATAAAGCATGTATTACAGCTTCATTTATCACTATTAGCTACCGGCAAATATAGAATATGGTGATGTGGAATTAAGCCGTATAGACCTTGATTGCAGACCTCATAATATTTTCCAGGTTTATCCATGAAATATTCCTAGTATACGCAAGTATTCCTGTATGTTAAAGCACGTTCTACTATATGATTATTATCAAAAAGCTTGCATGATGATAAGTCTTTGTAATACAATACAATGCAAAAAATGCTTTAGTAAAGCATCCACACGTGTACAGATTTTTGCCAGTGACCGCATAGCTATGATATGCATACAAATTCTAGGACACACATGTCTCTACCAATTGTTCAGAGAGAAAATTACCTCCTTCGTATGAAGCTTGTAAGGATTAGCCTACTTTAAGACTGTAAAATAAAATTGTTTTTTCATCTAAAGCTTTGACAGAAGCATACCTGAATTGCCAAGAGCGTCAATGTCAATCCCTATTGTGCAGGATACATGGACAAATCGGATATTCAAGTGAATACAAAACATCTGCGGTTTATGATTTACATGATTATGTCCGGGTGCGTAAAGAGAATACAACTGCATATTTGATACTCTTTGATGGTTTTATCAAGATCACTTTGTGTGATGGTCCCATTCATCATTCTATGTGGATGGTGTCAAATCAAAATGGTCTTGATATAACTGCCCCTTGGAAAAGTCTCGAAATCAAAATTTAAACTCCGCCAAAAGTTAGGCTGATAAATCAATTGCTTCTTCATATTTTAAAGAAGACCTATTTAGACTTGGGCCTACATTCCGGAGCGGCATAGAATTAATTAATTAGCTTTCTCTCTACAAGTTTGGTAGGAGCATAGGTTTTAGAAATTGCATTGAACGTTCATGTCATTAAAAAATTACATTGAGGCTTTGCCTGGAGCAGTTTTGTGAAAACCGAGTTGAATACATTGATGTAGTAATATTACATCAATGGTTGAATACCACTGCAATAAAACTAGGTTTTTGATCAGGAATCGAATAAAAGAGATATAACTCTTTATTCAAAACATTTCAGTGGGAGAGTGGTATTATCATAAAGCAGCTGCGAAATAAAATATAATCATTAAATAACCAACATGTTCCAGTACTGTCAACTCTATAATTTCATACAGTTAATGATGTTCACGTAAACATTTAAAAGACAATTAATTGTTGCACGTGAGATTCGCGGTTCCACGTGGACATATGGATAGCCTATGTCCCATCAACACACAAACTAAGTCCATTGAAGTGTGAGCGAGGGCTTCTTCATGCCGCAATTATTCCTCATCGGTACTGATTATTGCCTTGTTCAGGCCTACATCCGGAAGAGACAAGCTAATTTTCAACTTGAGTCGACAAAACTCTAAGTCATGTTCCATCAAGGTGTGAATACTAATTGCCTAGTTGAAGCAAAATCCCTAATTTGCATCCTCTACTTTTACTTGCTAAAGAAACCTTTTAAGCAGTCACGATAAGTTGCACGCAGAATTTTCTCGATGAGGCTTCCTGATGTTGAATAATAACATATTTTGGCTTTCTTGAATACTTTGAGGAACAATTGTCGTCTTTTATGTGTAAAGATGAGTTAGATTTTCTGAAAATTGCTAACTATTCTGTAAATTCTGTGAGTCTCCCCTCTTCACTAAATTCTATTTTGTTTTGTGTTCCCCTTTTCATCATGTGTGAGACAGTTTGGTGGGAATTCGCAATCGAGAACCAATTATTGTTGAGAAACAATTCTTTCGGCCAATGATAGATCTCAATTTGAGTCAACTTGTCGCGCTGTGGGAAGAGTCCCGTCTCAGCGCACGCACTCAATGGTATATTGTGTGCATTTCTTTTTGTGTGAAGATGAACAACTTGTGTGCGTCTGTATGCGACTGAGTATTATTCTTTAGACATATATAACTGAATCTTTTCAGAAAACGCCTTAGATCAAAGCGCTCAACTTGAGTTAGTCATTTGAATTCTTGAAAATACAAAGTACAACATCACATAGCGACTAACTGCCAATCATTGAAATTCACACTTCACGAACGTGTTTCAACTTCGCGTGAACAACTTCATCGAATTAGGATGCAAATTGAAAGGTAAGTAGATTGCCCCTCTTTAAAAAATTAGATTATTCAGGTATAGCTTCTTAATCTTTTCAGATTTACATGAATAAGTGAAGCATTATCTTACTGCTACATTTATAAGTTTATATATTTGATTGCGACATCCCGGTTTTCAATTGAATCAACTATGAACACATGATACATTGCAATGTAATTTTGTCACTTGACAGAAATTTTGTCACCTCGTGAAATATATTTTTCCAATGGACAAACAGTATTAAATATATTTCTTTTTCACAACAAATATGAGGTATAGGCCCTAGATGCATATCCTAGTGTGAGAGAATGACTTCGTAACCTTTTTATGATACGGGTATTAACAGGAGTGCGCGCCTACAGGTATTCATACATGCTTATTGAAGCAAATAAAACTAGACTTTGAATTGGTAGAAACTTCAGAATGAGTTTTCATAAAGACAGTTTTATCGTTATATTCAGGTAGCACTACTTAAACTTAGTTGTTGTGAGTTTACTCGATCTTATAGGCAAAAATGGAACGCCGGCAAAACACGTGTCCATAATATCGCACTTGAATAACTGGAGATCAGTTACAACCTGATTAGTAATTATAAACATCAGCGAAATACGGGGAATTCTTGATTTGATAACATACACCTGATAATAAATTCTCCTGTCGAAAATTTGCGTGATACTTATACCTGAACTTAATTTTCAAATGTTGTCTATCTGACAACATAATTTCAAATGTTATCTTAAATTTAATCGGAAATATTAAAATCGAAAAAAAGTGCATCAAAACAATTAAATAAAATATTCAAATCATAAACATACATGCTTATATGCAGTACTACATTTTGCGCTATTGTATAGCTTAAATTAAGAAATACTCCCCTTCACTAGAAATGAAATAAATAGGTTTATCGACGCACAAAATCAAACTTAGAAAATATCGCCATTGGATTTTTTCGGAAATTTCAGAAAAATGATGACATTCCTTTTACGGAGTTCATTCGGAAGACATGCGCTTATTAACTGATTCCGTGAATTGCAAAAATCTTCTAAATGCTTGAATGAAATTGTGTAGAAATATAGAAAACAATAGAAAACTTCTGCATGACATAGAAGGGACAATCTATATTGATGAATATCAAAACAGTCTAGAATAATAATTGTCGAAACTTCAACAACATTTCAATGCATCCCTTTCAATAGACAACTACTTTGACATATTTTCAGCACTTTCTGATTCTTTGGATTCGATTGTGAAAGTGTTATAGATGCTGCATGAGCATCTGCTGCTATTAAACTGAAGATATATATGTACGGGATTCAAGAATTCTTTTACAGATTCAAGTCCTCAGATAAGACATAACATAGCTTAAATACGGAGCAGAGAATTAGATGAAAAATAATAAATATGTCTGCACTTGCACTCTTATCTTCATGTTGTCACAACTGTGCTAACGACATTGTCAGATCCTGTCTACGTCTCTTTCAGCGTGAGATGAATATGTAAATTGATTACAACCAAATTAATTGTTATGAGGGCGACTGATGTTTTCCTGGAATATGCTATGAGTAGATATAATAAATTCCGACAAGAACATCCCAAAACTGAATAATTATTACAATCAAATGAATGTTTAAAGTAGGTATAAGATTTTATGAAAGTATAAGCGAAGTAAATGCTGCATCAATTTTTTCGTTAGAACGTCAGTAGTGACATTTCTTGAAAGTCACAGTCTCAGTAGTGAATTTTCTTGAAATGTGTTTAGAGATCTATTATTTCGTTTTTAGCATGATAAGGTCATCGACTAATTATTCGCTGAAGGAGACTTTATTTTGATCTTTGAGAATCTTTGAGAATTTCATGAACTTAGATTAGTATTGGGTGAATAGTATCATCCACATGCATTATTGATTTGCTTTCAGTCAAGTTACATTCACACCGGACATGCTTCTAGTTAATGTGTGATATAATTTGTAGGCATGCTAAACTGGACGATGACACATTAAACGACCTCAAATCATTTCGAATCATTAGTATCATTTCTTTCCCATGAACAATTTATTTTTCTGTATCATCATCATCATCTGTCAGGCAATCACGGAAAAATGCAATCATGAATTATTGATATCTAATTTGACTATTTCATTCACTGTTGTTCTAATCTCAAAACGTGTTTGAAACTAACTTGTACAATATTTTCACTTCGGAATCATCTGATTGTTCAAAAGTTGGCTATCAAACTTGTCTATCATTTGCCTTCAATGACTTTATACAGTCAGCCATAGGTGTAAGCAAATGAAGAAATAGTCTTTTGTCAATTATTATTTGGCTCATATTTTTGACACAGTAACGAAAAGAATTCGACACGTGTGTTGAATATTAACATCATCAGAAAGGCTGCACGAACTTTGCAAATGTTTTTTTGACATTGATTTATCAGATATTTTAGGTCATATCATGAGGTGAATATGTGCCTACAAACCATGCTGCAAACTATCTATCAACTTCGCTCAAAGTGGGAGTAAACGAGCTGTCGATCAAGTCGACAAGTAGTATGCATGCTTGCATCTGTTATGGGTTTCTTTCGAGGCAAAGATGAAAAAATGAGTGAAATTAATTTCCAATCCTTTCATTTCAAAGAGGAAACAATGCCTAATTTTGATAAATAGTTGTTTTAGAGCAATGCTTGCAACCTGATAGTTAGATTAAAGATTGCATGTCAAAGACATCGATGAATGAAAAACAGTCACATCTAATACCCTCAGGCAGACGAAATTCAAAATATAGCATTTAATCAAAGTCCTCGTGTCATCATGTCTTATGTTCACCATTTCTTGCTCATTGCACAATATTGCAGCTTTTAATGTCAAGAATATGCATAATAAAAACCATAGGTTTATGGGTCAATATCTATATGTATTTCTCAAGCTCATTCGGTAGACGAATTTTATTCAAAGTGACTTTTTCAAATGAGTCTATTTAAAAATTGTAAATATCAATCTTCTTTACTGTTAATGGATAAAATACCAAGTGCCTAGTGATGTGATCAACTAAACAGCATTGTAAATATTAGTATTGTAACTTAAAAATCATTGAACATGTGCGCATTGAACATCTTAGCATGAGTATATTTCATCATGCGAAATTCATGTGCTTATATTTCTGCCTTGAAGGAAGAGCATTGATCCAAACAAAATTGTGATTTTGAAGGCTAACTTTCATATTCTGTTATTAGGTGCCAAAAAAGAAGACTATTGAGTTTTTAAAAATAATGTGTAGGATGTTTCATGTTAATGTATTACCAATGAAGAAAACGCTATTTGGTTGATATACGTAAAAGAAATCATAAAATCTACAATTGGTGCAGATATTGTCAACAATTGAAATTCGAATACTTGACGATCTGGTTAGACGGCACAAACTTGTAAGGGTTTCAAAAATTTCATTTATTCTCAAAAGGAATGAATGAAAAATTATTCAAAATCTTTGGGAAGAAATTTGATATATTAGAGTCCTGCATTTACGGTTTGACGGCAAAATTAATTTTAAATTAATAGCTTCTCCATCATGATGTTTTCTTGATGGAATAACTCGTGAAGATTATACTTGAAATACTATGAGGAAGTCAACGCCTGTAAAAATAACAGTCATTTTGTAAATGGACACTTGTCCTTCAACGTCTTATTCATTTTCTTGAAAGTCTATAGAATGAAAGGATACTCATTGTCAACTATTGTTACAAAATTTGATGAATTTCCAACGACTTCGCCGTTTTAATTACATCTTAGAATGATGTTGCTTTCCAGAATGATCAGGTCAATTAAACGATGTCGTTTAAATAACAATTGAACAAATTATTTCCATGAAATCTTAGCAGCTGGAAATAGTTGAGAACTTTTGATAAAAATCCTCATCTTCGTAATTGATCTAGTAGTTTAACCTCTATTGACTATATTCATGCAATTATGTTTTTGAAATGTAAGTAAAAGATATAGTAGAATTCCAACACTGAGATAGCAAGAGGCATTCACCATTGTTGTAGTCATGGTTGGACGCTACTTCAATCGCGCGAAAAAGGTGCTGCGATAAAAAGTCATAAAGTGGTCTAAAAGTCGATAAATCAACCACTGCTTTGAATGTGCCAAGATCATTTAAGTAAATGCTTGTTTTAGCATGCTTGCAGTATAGTTCACTATTCTACATGAGATTTATAAGAGAAGCAAACAGGTGCTTAGGAATAAGTTCTACAGTCATTAAGATGCAAGCAGGCAATATGTTTTTATTGCATGCAAATAGGATCAGTGAATGACATAGTCAAATTGTGAGACAAATGTAGTTGATGTCCCCTTCATTCTGCATGCTCGAGCAGATTTTACAGTACCTGCAATAGAATTTAATTTGGTCTAATTCATAAACGTGTAGCTACAGTCTTCAGTATTTTGAACTATCTTCAATCAGAAAAATGCGAAAACAATGAGTTGAAATAAAATATTTTCCATAAACATATAGATGTTTGTTAACAAAGACAATGAATTAACCAACATTACTCATGTCACAAATTGCGTGGATGCAACTAAAAAACAAATTACTGAATTAAGGCATTCAAATATTTGGTTCAAATTTATGAAGAGAGCCTTATTGGCATTCTCGCGAATTCATTGCCTTACCCATATGCGACTAAGGCTTCAAGACTATTCAGTTCATAACCTCAAAGAGAAATAGACTCAACATATAAATGTAGAAAAGATTTCCAAATATTAATCAAAATGCAATCAAATAAATAGGTCCTGTGATGATTTGCCCAAGTTTTGAAGAAGTCGATGAGTCGACTCCAACCCAGAAGATTTCGCCTTTCTTCGACGTCAGAATACCTTCACTGCAAGAGTATAGAATACCATTCTTGCTGTAGACCTGTCTAGGCCATGTATTGTTTATGCTGATTGAAATGGCATCAGTAGCAATTTTATCTAATGGGATAACTGTGAAGAAGTGCCAATCACTGGTCTCTTCATCTGAGTAAATGCATATTTATTGCTATATTTAAAAGATCTCCCAAGCTCCTAAATTGAAAGTATTTTATAAACATTCAAATTCGAGATAGATACCTATGTCACAGATGCTATAACTGCATCATGCATCATCACCTCAACTTAGAATGATTGAGATTTAGAAACTCAAAATACCGAGTTACTGCTTTATTGAAACGTTAATTGTTTGTTTATGTTTAATATGAGTTATTCTTCCCCTTCATAATTCGTGTTGTAGCCACAATGTGAGGATTATATGATGAAGCTAGCAAAAATTGATGATTCAAGATATTCAATATAAATAATCAATGAAAGGTTCATGCTATCAATACTATATTGATAGAAAGAGTCTTTAGAGCATTTTCTATAAATATTTTACCAAGCTTTCAACTGAAAAAAGTTATTTTATTGCAAACAAATAAAGTGTATAATATTCTAGTTAAATATTTTCGTATAGAGTGACAAAAAAAATACCTGGTCATAATGAGCTATGAATGTCAAATGTCACTTGTTCTAAGATCACAAATGCATTAAATTGTAATATCAAATTAAATCAGTATGCACAGAATATACAGCTATTGTGCACGAGAACTCAAAATGCCAATGACAATTGCTTCTTTTGTCACTCTGTATGCTATGATGATACTTTCACTCATATGTACTGCTACCGTTTTTTGTATAGTGAGATTATGGTAACTTTGGTTGTGACTGATTAGGTAGCCTACAACCATTTGCTGTAATCATTAAATAATGATGATAGCTTGAACATTCTTGTCTAGTTTGTGGGAACCAAAAGGTTTGAACCAATCGAACCAAAAGTTGAACCAGGTTGATGCAATCGAACCAAAAGGTATCGTATTGCATTTTCAGGAAGTGACATGCTACAGCATGTCCAAAGTGCAAAAATTGAAATTAAGATCAGAGCTTTTGGGTACCCATTTACTGAACAGAAAATTGCTGATTTGATATCACATTACACGTTTCATTATTAACATTTCCTATTCAAATGAACACGAAGCCTTCATAATTGCCTACCATTGCGGAATCATATTTGCGAACAAGAATGGCTAATCTACAGCGTTAAGCTAGGCCAATGCTCAATATTCAGTTGAATTTCCTACTTTGATATTAAATGATTCAAAACCGTTTGAATTCATCACTGCTTGATGAAAATCATTGGAGCGTGAACATTCCAATGTTATTTCAATGTACCAGTAACAATAAATACGATCGTTCTGCGCGTATCGCATTCGAAATAATTTTTACCTTTTGTCATTCAATGAGGTGCTTCTATTAGCCAATAAAAGCGTTCACTGAGATCACGGAAAGTTGGGAAACTTTCCAACTTTCCATTGTCAATGTTCGAAAAGGAATCTTTTCACAGAGGTTCCACTGCGTGTACCTAGTGTTCTTGGATGGGTGGCAATCACAGGAAATTTTGTTTATTTGAGCCATCAAGCATTTCTGCAATTGCCAATATGAAAGTAAGAATACACTCTTTTTCACGAGTTATTGTTGATGGATATAGGTAAACACATTTAGACAATAGGAATGAGAAGTGAGAATACTCTTATCAATTTCCTTTTGCTCTTCAGTCGGTCTGTCATAACTGCTGGAATTACTTCGCTTATCTAGTTTAGGAGTACCTGCTGACTTTCAACAGAATTATGTCATATACCCTTTCATATTGATGTCCAAGTTTTTTTCATCACATTTCAAAGTATCAACGGTAGAATTTAGTATTTAGGCTACATTTTCGGCATAGTCCGCATTAGCTTCATTGTGAATTTTTACTTGTCCATTGAATGTCAATTTTACATTAATTAGGATGTGTGTTCTTGTATGGAGTATGTGCATGTGTGGGACAATTCCTTCTATACTTTGATAACCGCTTTTAACATACTTCGTAGGGCAATCAACTGCAATTACCACATAGGACTTTGTGCACATAAAAATTGGTGAACATTTTGTGTACCCTTGTACCTCGGTTAATAACTGCACAGAAAATCCATGTAGATGCCTGAAACATTCTATAAAAGCTTGCTTAAGATACATGAAAGCATCAACCACTCTGAAAAATGATGTTTTAGTGTCGATAACCCAATACTTATACTAAAATTAATCCTTATTTTGAAAACACCAGAGAAGATTTGAATATTACATCAAGTTTAACAAATGATTTTTACAAATTCTTGTGAATACTTTCAAATAGGCAACATTCTGTGGTAAATTAAATCATATATTTTTAACTCCTTGTAAAACATGGAGAAAGTTGTATCAATGAACTATCGATCCGAACGTAAATGCGACATTGATCAAATGAGACAATGACACGATCAATAATGATCAATATGACACGATTGATAACTAAGTGAGATGCAGTGCTGTGGGATATTAAGGTGGATTACATGGCATCCATTATCCACAAGCGGTATGGTTGCCCTCTATATGATAATAATAAAGTGTTTATATCTTCAAAATGACCATCGATACAAAATGCAAAGAATGAAGGCATGAGGATTCAAAACAGTTATAGATGTCAGATAATAGTTCACAAGCGAAGTTACGAAAGGGAAGAAAGTGTTCTTACGTCTGAATGATCTACAGAGACAGTCATGATAGTATGGTCGGATTCTAGGAGAAATGCGATTGTGCAGGACATGGCCAGAGTTCAAAACTATTATTTCAAGGATCTGAGATGGGATGGACAAAAGTGAATTGAATCTCATTTTGTTTATTTTTGGTGGACAGGTTTTCGGTATGGGAACCGCATTGCCTTTTTTCCAATCGTCTAGGAACAATTTAGTTCTCATGATGGTGTTGAACATGATTGTTAAGGGCTTTGTTAATACATCACCCATTTCTTTGCATATTCTAATTAATAAGGCTTTTCGTTGATGGAGTCATCCATTTTTTGTCTTTCGATGCTAAAGGTGCCATCTTTGAAGGAATTCTATTCGTTATTAAATGCATAACTGTGTTTTAAATGAGTGACCACATTTCATTAATATCCTGGACATTTGAGAATTCGTCATCCCAATCAACGAGACTGAGACTCAAATATAGGCTTTGAACATTTCATAGACGAAAATCATAAAGTCTATGGTATAGTAGCAGTTTGAATCAATGCATTCTCTCCAGCATTTTGCCTTTCTTTTAACTCTTCACAAAGAGATTTTTCTTTTTGTTTTTCTCGCAAAGTTCTGTCCGGTCTAATGTATGCCAGTCTGAATTTTTCATTAGTGGATGATCTCAATTTCTTTGCATTTCGCAAGATGTCATTTTTCATTTTTTCTGTCTCACATTGAATTTTAACAGCGGAGTTTCACCATCAGCAGCTCTACCTATTCTTTGAACGTCTGAAAATGAGCCGATGCATCCTATCTCATTCATCACTGACTCAATCTTGCCATGATCAGCAGTAGTACTTCTCTCATTCAATGTTCCCTGTTTCTGGTCTCCTATAACAGAAAGTACGATGTTCTCTCTTTTGGTATGTCGTTGCCGGAATTCGTCCAAAAGCATGAGGTTGCCCTGCATCTTCATGTAATTCTCCTGTAAGGTCTTGCATGTATTTTTTAATTCTCGAATTTGCATTAACAGAGGTTGAACAGGCATCTTAACTTGCTCCAAGATCAGAGAAGATATTTCAGGAGTGGTAACTCGGGGAGTCACGCGTATGTGATTATAAACCGTATCTTTCAAGGCTGTCAGCAATTGTTCTTTATTTAGCTTATTGACTTGCGATGACGACATCCTTCTTACATTGTTGAATTTCATCGATGATTTATTCATTGTTTATTGATAGCTAATGGTCCGGAAATGGGTCGCGTCAAAGTCACGTGATAAGCGATCGATAATTGAATGAAAACCGACGAGAATCCCCTCTACCACTGATTAATAAAAGCTGATTGTAGAACAGCGACAATAGCGACTGTCTACAGACACAGCGACCAGACATACAAAAATTGGTATTTTCGCGCTGATAAACACTATCCAGAGCGGAATCACTGAAATCTGCAAAGAAGCTAATGATTGCAACATAGGACAATAGACACCACCAGATATTCGGAATACAAGACAAGAGACCAGTAATGAAATCTGAACACTGACATGGTCAGTCAATGAAAGTCCAGTTTTATGGAAATATCTCCCAACCGAAGTAAATTCAAATGCGAAGACGTGCACAAAGAGAAACTCCAGACCAAGAACCACAAGATGAATATAAAAATTTCCAAATTGAGCAATGAATGCCAACACAATTTAATTAAGCGATCAAGTTGGTACCTATGAGTACAGCGACAGTGCAGTGAAACTTTCGCTTTCAGAAATATGCCTGCCTTACTACTATGCAATGGGGACAATATCTGGAAGAATGCTTGAAGATGCTATAAGATATAGTTGAATTGAAGTGCGTCAAACAGCTATCACAAATGCCAAATATCCCTAAAAACAATCTAAGTCACATTGTCCTTAAGCTAGGGATTTGAAGTGAAGTGATCCATAGTTATGCACTCAATATACAGGAAATTACATACAGACCAGGTGGCAGGATGATTGTCAGCATTACACAAGGTTTTGTTCAAATTATATTTTCCAGTTTGTTTGGACATATGATTCTATAAAATCTAAAAAGTTGAAAATTATAAAATCCATTCTCTAAAAAACAAATTCCCTTGTCACTTTGATTCAATCTCTGATTAAAATTGCACATAGGTGGCGAAATGTCATAGCTGAGGAATGATGGAATTATTACCAAAAGTTCTTCAACAAAACTGTTACTCGTAGAAAGGTCTTTCATTAAAGTGACACACACATGAAAGTTTTCGACTTTCCTTTATTTGATGATCTCTCAGAGCAACAGAGATTCAAACAGAATTTTGTTACATTAAGATGTCTATGTTTTCATTTTTCATGATACGATTCCCATCATTCTAAGATGTCGCGGTGTTCCTAAGTAACAACTCCAAAATAGGTTGATCGAAAAGTCATGAAAAAAGAAAAGAAGTTTCCGACAGCGTTCCATGTGCGAACTGACTCCTTATT
Organism: Prostheceraeus crozeri; assembly: GCA_907163375.1. Classification (NCBI taxonomy): domain Eukaryota; kingdom Metazoa; phylum Platyhelminthes; order Polycladida; family Euryleptidae; genus Prostheceraeus; species Prostheceraeus crozeri. The sequence goes on from CAJQUW010014991.1 coordinate 88,467, forward strand.
CTCATCGTAAATGTAATTAAAAATCAACGTCTTCTTCTGAGCAACAAATTATCAAACTCTGTTGTAAAGAATTTCGTGTGAGTCTCAAAGAAATCATTTGGATACTCTTCATTCCTCAAATCCGAAGCCAAACGACTTTTTGTGCTCATGTAGATATCAAGTGATACCGCTTTTTTTAGAAAACATGTAAGAGGTTGTTGTTTGAAGCTATAGAATTTGAAAATGTTGAAACAAATTTTCTCTCGCTCATTGAAGAATCTTTCTTTTTTCAAAGTGAAATATTTGGTACCACATGAACCCGTCAATCCTTAAAGAAGTCGTGAATGTCTTTTCAAAAGAATGTTGTGGAATGTTAGAAGTGATTCAGAATTTGCAACAAACTTTTGGCATACGTTCGAGTACTAATTTAATGCGCCGACTGTTTCGAAATCATCGTTTTCAAAGTCGCTTAGTAAACGGAAATGTAACCAAGTAAATACAATCCAAGAACATATAACTTATCTGTTTGTTGCAAGTTGGAATTACGAAGTGAATAGTTCATTGAGTTGTTATTATGATATCTTTCGACAGAAGGAATTCGAAAACAGTGTCCTTACTTGCAATATTCAGAGAAGTCTTTTTAAACGAACTTTTGTCTGTAAGCGGAGAGGATCTACTGACACTTGATGGCTTTTTCCATCCTTATCTTCATAAAAACACACCGTGCTAGTCCCTCATTATAACTATGATGCCCTGAATTAATCCCTGTTTCAATTTAAGCTCACTGCATTTTTGCATCAACTTTCATAACTGTTATCAGAACATCTAAAGCAGTCACACAGCTATCTGATGATCCGTTTTGGATGAAACTTTCTCTCAATGAATGACAGTGACCGTGCATTCCATCAGCGGAAATGGGAGAAGTATCCGAGAAGTCCGAGAGAGAGAGAGAGAGAGAGTGAGTGAGTGAGTGAGTGAGTGAGTGAGAGAGAGAGTCTAATTACCCACAACTTAGAACGAAAATGTCAAGTTTTTACCATTTTCATAACAAAGTTGAGTAAATACTGTCTTCTCTTCGGCGAATCATCGTATATCTTTGTTTTTTGCTTCATGTCGTTAGTATGGCTGTGAGATGTAATCAAAATTTCCATTGTCTGTCTTGAAAAAGTCTTTTTGACGATTTTCGCCTCCTTGGATGGCTCGATAACAAGTCATTTGAATTTCCCACAAAGGTCCATTCCATCCGGCAAACCTCACATTGCAGGGAAACGACTCGTGTTCGAAAGTAAGCTGCCGACTTGATGTAAAAGTCCCAACTTCCATCCGGAGCTTTCTCAGTCGGCACATTACGCATTTCGCGCCTTGTACGAAATTTTGTGCATCATTAAGTTTAAAGTCGAAGACGGTGAAGAGTGAGTAGTCTGACTTTGAAGTAAGTGATGATCAACGGGAAAGCGAAATGCCGGTGAGAAATAGTATCACCACTCATTTGTGATTCCATCAACAGTGAACTGAGAACGAATGTGCGAAAAAGTCTTTAAGGAATGCAGAAGGAGACGCTGGTTATAACAGAATAGAAGACTAAAAGGCTTCGCAAAAATCATCATAATGATGCCTGGATATATTGTATATGTGCATATTGATGTTCATGAAGCACTTTTAAAAAATGAGCTATCAATGAATTTGGAATTAAAGTGGATCAGAAGAGACATTTCTTGACCATGAATTGAAAATTAGTCTACCAACTACTCAGTCACTATTGTCGAAAAAACGATTTCATTAACTTAGATTAATCTAAGTTAAACTAAGATCTAAGATTAACTTAGATCATAACTTTTGCCTTGCGTACAGGCACTCCACTTATACTAAACATTCGCCGTTTGCATAATTAAAAATCTCCCGTCAGTTTTCTGAATTATTATGTGTCGTAAGTACCTCAATCAATTATTTAAAGAATTTAGGGCAATTTTATTATTGCGCATGTTAGTCGGATGTCGGCAAAAAAACTTTTTGACTTAAGACTAAATGATTGGAAAACTTTTATTTTTGCTGAGTTAGAAGATTGCACTAACCCATTAATGGCCAATGCATCGTTTTTGCACCATTTCGACCCTAGGATTTTTAGTCAACTTCGTGAAGCAATATTAACCCCACAACAGCAAAAAGTTTCCTACCAAAGTAAAGAGAAGATCAACGAATAATGGCACCTAACCTCGTGCGGTTGCAAATTTTGTTCTTGAAAAAGTTAACTTTAGAAAATGGCTCGGCGTTAATGGTTTTAATCTAAAGATTATTTCTGGCTCCCGGATTATGTGTACCGTGGATATTTGATATTGTCCACAATGAAGATGCTTTTTTCGACTAAATAATGATAGTAGAAAGGTTCAATTTTCGATGTCATTTTAACTGTGTGATTGACTTCCAGTGAAAGACCAAAATCGTCAATGGCCCCGCGGCGGTCACATGTTGCCAATGCCTGTTTTTAGGTGATCATCAGCCTTGCAGTCCATGAATCAGCGAATTGCACATCACTTGGACACCTTAAAGTTTTTGAACTTACGCTTGTTCCACCTCTTACTTTTCCTCCAATGATTTACACTTTCAAACTCACTCTTTCAATTCTTTCGTCACCATTTCTCATCACGATTTCTTCGCTCTGTCTCTCCTAATTCTTCATTTTCCGCAATCATCCCGCCTATCTTAGTTCAGACAGATACTTTACAAGTTAGGAATCTATTGTGCATGAGCTCTCGTGTGTGATTAAGTGAGTGGTAGCGTGCGTGCGTGAGGATTCATAAACATTTGTTTGGCAGTTCGTTGATTATAAATAACTTTTTCTCAAGGGGAGAATCAAGCTCATCTAATGTCGATATAACCTGTCAGGAGGGTGAATGGGCGATGGCGCTTAATGACAGACGTGATCGCTCCCTAAAGACAAACTCGTCTTATCCCACTCAACACGGGTGGCAAAAATGAGCAAAAAGTCAGAAAGAATTGCCATTTACCAGAATATTGGCGGGCAACAAGACGCCGAAAGTCTACAAGACAAGTTAATGGATTTGTTGATACTCATATGTTAGTCGAAAAGCTCTCTTTGCAGCTCAGCAACGATGATATTGTGGCCAATTTAGTTCAAATTACTTTTTTAGAAAATTTATCATTTATCTTTCAATCCGCTCGATGCCAATGAATTTAATAACAATTTACATAATAAATTATACAGTTTGCAGTATTTCAATTTAATATTTCATTTTTCTCTATGATCGTGGGAACACTCAAGTCATCATGCAACATAATCGACCGATTTCTTCAAAGTTCAAGTCATGGCTTTAGTACTCAAACCCTTAACTCGCTTGATCCCCTCCCAAAGTGATGATATGAATTTCAAATGAAGTCAGACAGAAGTCGGCTAGTTCAGTGTTGCTGCGTCAAATATTCTACTATAAAGCATTTGTTAGGAATTTGTTATGAGTCGTTTTAGAAACATGTACCTTGGAACCTGCCAATTAAAGCTTCGAAAATATGGAGATAAATATCAAATATGTGTATCATTCACGTCAAAAATCACCCCCATACAAACTAGATCACTCTTCACTTTCGGCTGCTATATGACGCTGCAAATACTAAAGTATTGACAATAACGGCAAATGTCAGATCATTCGATTCTGATCCAGTTTACATATTTAAGTAAAAGACTAAAGATAAAGTAATGCACATGTAGTTCATTTATCCGAGTTAGAAGCGCTCTTCTTGAAGACGCCAACCGAACATCCTGAACTTTCCTAAAGTGAGACCGACAGACCGGTGTTTGAAATATCAATTCATAATGTCACCATGGTTTTGTTGTATGTAGTCTCCTGAGTTTTGTCGAGTTTCACACTTCTTTGTCATTTTCGATCAGCACATAACTTTCATCAGGAACCTTCTCAGAAGAAACACGCGGTGAAAAAATCACACACTGCAATTACAAAGTGACCTCTACTGCATTAATATTTTTATCGTTCGACCAGACTGTCGCCTATTAAAAGTCATTTGTTCAAATAATCTATAATTATCAATTACTGAATATTTTGGTTGATATGAATGAATATATAAAAAGCAAAATAGAACTTTATCATCATGTAAGACCAGGACTCTCTTCGTTGCAGGCCAGCAACAATCAATTTGTCACTGGAGAAATTTGAAACAAGAAAACTGGCAGATTTTGAGCACTTTAAGAACAACCCTAGCGTCGAAAATGATGAACTTTCACTTGAAAATAGTGAAAACCAAGAGGAAAGTGGACGAGAGAGCGATACATCTATGAAAGAAAATGAACTCTGGGATAAAAGGAGGAAAAGCATTGACCGGTTTGAGTTTCATGAAGAAGTCACTGGTCCTTTAGATGGAAATTTGCTACTGCATAACTGTGTGGCGAAAGATGATCTTGAAGATCTCAAATTGGAAGATATTGATGATGAAAACACCGATGTATATGTAGGAAGTGAAAGTGAGAGATTAGATGAAAAAGAAATTCCAAGTCATTTGAAGGATTGCTGCAAAGATTTAGACATTGAATCTGTCGCTGATAAACGACCACACAAAGAAGATCGAGCTGATGATGATGCTGACAGTGATATGGTAATAGAACCTCCACAAGCGAAGCGTCCAGCTCTTCTTTTGGCAAACCCCTCCGCTCCACAAAATATAGTGGAACCATCTTCACCTCAAGACACAAAAATTTCTCCAATACGTTCGTTTTTACACAAACCTCCTCTCTTTCTTGCCAAAGCTGCAAACTTTGATATTGATAAAAGTTTGTCATCAACAGACGAACTGAAAAAGCGATTGAAAGCTGCTGGCCCTATAGCTGGATTCTCGTGCAACAACGCAAAGCAACCACTCTTCTTAGGCGAAAAGAATGCTGCTTGCAATCCTCTGTTATCACCGAAGGATCAAGACTATGAAGACGAAAAAGATTTGTCCAATCCCTGTCCAACCCGTCCTTCTCCATCCTCCTCTGTCCACTTACAAGACGGTGATGGTCAATGCAGTGAAGAAGGTTCCGATTATCAGAGTCGCTGTCCGAATCCGGATTGTGACGGAACTGGACATGCAACAGGACTGTACGCACATCACCGAAGCTTATCTGGATGTCCACGGAAGAATAAGCATACAGCAGCAAGTAAGTTTTGAATATTATGTCTAAATTGTAGTGATGGCAAAAATCTATGCAATAATTAATAAATAATAAGATATTATAATTAAGAAAATTAAAAAATATATAAATAATAAAATCTATAATCTATTCCATAAGTTTATATGTCCGATATGTTGAACACTCTTTTAAAAGGGTTTTTCTAAAGGCATTTCATTTTTAGTATTTCAGGAATCCTCAACATTTTCGGTTAAAATTCTGAACGCGTAAAGATTATCAAATTGTGATGGGTTAGAATTAGAATAACTTTCAAGATATTAGAAATTTTTGGAATAGAGGCAAGCATAGTACACTGCTAACTGTGCGATGTCTACTGATTTGAATAATCCTTGCTTCTCCGAAGAATCCATTGCATTTATCAAAATTTCATTTAAATTTTCAAAAGCCAAATTTTTGATACAAAAATCCCCCATAAGTTTAAAGGCATTGAAGAATCGCCTTTTTGACAGAGTATACCTGCAAATGTCACTATTAATAAACCTCCATTTATAAAAGGAGACTTTTAATTCTCCTTTGTCAAAGTTCATATTGCAATATATGATAAAACACTTCTGTCAAACATTATATCATATAACTAGGTATGATACAACATCACAGCTATAAATATTTTTCGCTGTAGGCTACTTCTTTGAGGGAGATCAGAGAACCTATAGAGCCTACATTTTTGTTGCTCACTTATGCGCGACTAAGAATTTCAAAATTTCTTTTTTACTTTATTGAGTACCTTAACCTTTTGCACTTAAAAGCGAAATTATAACGATTGAGATTAGACATTAAATATCCTTTGTATTAAATGGACTAGATTAAATACCTAGATTTTATTAATTAGATTTTATTGCTATAATATTAGATTTTAGTTCTGACATCCATTAGACTAACATTAAATACCCTCCTTTTATCCGCGAGTGGAGAATCTAATTTATCATTGCTGTAGAATCTTAAATTTCTCTTTGTGGACCTTAAATCCTGCACACCGTGTAGGCCCTAACCTTTCATCATTAACATCACACATCTTTCATCACAAAACTATCATTCATCTTTGAAAGTTTATGACAGACTCCGTTTCTCAGCTAATAAAACTACATGTCAATCAACTAATTTCTTTTTTTCATCAGTGTTGGGGATTTCGAATCAAATCTTACGATGTCCAACAGCAGGATGTAGCGGTCGTGGTCATGTCAATGGAAACAGAAGTTCTCATAGAAGGTAAGGGAAATGAAACACTGATCAAAGTCCGAAGGAAATAAGTTATGGTATGTGAAAGACTATTATCTTAGTGAAATAACTCTCCCTTTAATCAGGTAAAGTAGATATCATTCTGATTTGGGGTGTGTGCATTTCTACGAAAAAGTAGCATAGTTGGATGATAGTGTTTATGTTCAACCTGATTAAACGAATTGACTAATCTCGCAACCCGTAATAAAGTTGAATAAATTATATATTTCGCCATTAGCCATCAGCTACTTCTGCATCCGCGCAGTATGTGGAAGGAAAATCATAGAAGACAGGATGAAAAAAGGGAAACGGATATGTATTACGAAATTTGAGACTCCATGATGTCTAGTCGATACATGGAAAAGCGATTACTCCTACATATAATATGTAAGTAACCAACCCTAAAGTCAAACGAGAAAGAATTCTGCGGCATACAAGACTTTTGCAATCGATTTTTAAGAGTGAACAAGAGAATCGATGCATGAGCTGTTCAAAATTGCCGTAGAAAGTAATGAGTTAACTTTCATATATTCTACCTTCATTCGAACTCATTTGCAATTGTCATGTGTCATTGAAATAAGTCTATCCGTGTAGTGTAAAACGCGAAATGATAAATTTTGTGATGAACTTTATGTTTTCATTCCAGTGCATCCGGGTGCCCAATAGCTGCCGCAAATAAATGTGTCAGACAAAACACGTCATCTTCACAAGGTAATTTTCAACTTATACATTTTGAACCTCACCTACAGTTAAATAATATGCTCAGAATGGGAACTATGCCGAATTTTTTCAGTCCATGTCGAGCGCGGTCCCATCGTCCAAGGTCAGGGATTTCCGCTTTTAAGATCCGGACTTGGAATAAAGACTTAAATTAAAATAGGCCAGAATAATCACTGGATTGATGTAAAACAAGGTAAAATCATTTTGAAATGAATGAAGAAATAGATGAAATGAATTGAACACAGCTAAAATGGCGTCAGATTCAATGTACAGGTGAAACAGAAAAAGGACAGACATGAAATTGCGCAGTTTGAATCCAATGACATAGCTATAGATTCAACAGAAGTGGAAGGAGCCGTCTCTATTGTTTAGCAAATTATTATTGTTTAATAAGAACCGATTCGAGAATCTTGTGATTGTTGGTGCACGCAATGACTTTAAAATTCCTTCTCTCGTATATATATTTTTATATATATTATACTTATCTGCTTATCTGATCAAAATGCAATCTTTTCTATGGCTACCAAAGCAAGTTTCCTGAATGAACTGATCAACTACACACGCTAGAATGATATACTGTCATAGATCGAGGCTCACTCAAGATGTCTTTCTGTTCAGAATTTGTGGCATATAAGTACATGTGTTAGTATTATAGACTACTAAATGAGTATCGTATGATTTCATAGCTTCCAAATATATCCAATGTTTGATAGATATGGTAAGAGAATGTATTACATGCAACATCCGTAAATATACATAGTTATTATTTGAAATCTGCAAGCCGTGCCTGTTTTTCAAGCTGTATTTATGACTCGTCTCCGCAAAGAAAATGTCCATATTATCAATAACTTGTCTCGCTAACACGGTACATGTACTGTGAAATTACTGTGAAATCATGCAGAGATCGTTTTTCATGACTTGATCATGTCTACCATCACGAACATTGATGCCATTAGACAATATTGGTAACACGTGTGAAAAACTTGTATTCTCATTGAATTAATATTTTACTTTGATTATCTTGTTACTTCTTTAGCTGATTGCATCACAAGATGACATGATAGTTGGAGTATTTCCAATAATTGTCTTTGATATGTTTAAAGAATGAATTCAGGAAATTGATTGCACGCAGGGAATCACACAAGAGTTAGTAATTTTTACTTCACCTTTGCTTGCTATCGTATATTTAATGTTTGCCTGGTGGATATCAGTTACTTTCATGATAATAAGATTAATGAGATCAGTGGATTCTAGATACTTTAATGACATTTTGTCTTGTATATTCGAAATTGCTAATAACGGGATGAGTAGAGAATCCCTGACTAAGAAATAAAATAATAATAAAAATATATCGATTAATTTTGGTCATTAGAGTTAACATGAGCTCAATAGCCACAGATCATGGTATCCAAAATGACCTGGTTAGAGAGACTCCTTCATAGCAATGGCAATTGCACATTCGAATAAAATAAAAAGGTAGTCGTCTTACATATTAAGGTTGATCTTCCCATGCACTTATGCTGATATTGCTAAAATATTAATAGCGGCGCCGTGTCGTAAGTTTAGGCTCGCGCACAAAGTAGGATCTCTAAACTAGTAATAAAGTGATATTGGCAAGACTAACTTTTTGTGTTTGCACATTTCATTAAAAAACAGCATGCATAATGAATGAAAAGTTAATCACTGACTCATGGCGACTTCTATCAGACTTCAATTAAGTGACGAAGATCAAATTAAAGAGCATATAATTATCAGTCAGCTGTGTTTTATCAGGTGAAATTAAAGGAACTAGTAAAATCTTTCATTAGAATCATTCTTAAGTCTGCACATCAATCTGTTTGTAGAAGTCTGACGCCGGATAGATGGCTGCATGCGAATTACAGTTTTCGGGTGTTACCTATGATTTTGAAAACTACATCAAAAGTATCAGTTCAAAATTTTAAAATGTATTGAACTGAACGTGTTTATGTTCAACTCAGAGATATAGCATGTGCGATTTTTTTCTTTTGTAGCTGTGCATCAGAACGAAAAACCTAATATTCGATTACATTTTCGATATATACAGAGTTTTTGGGAAAATTCTATCTGGACGGTTTGGGTTAATAGTCCGGCAGCCAGAACGAGTTTCTGCAGGGAACGAGGCCGAAAGTGAGACTTTCACAGAATGATGTACACCGCATGCGTACTACGAATCTGCACGTCTGCCGAGTCCTAGTGAGTTCCTCTTCTTGTCAGACAAGATCAAAGAAAAACACATGTAAATCCAATGGGACGGAGATTGTAGTTTTTGGCTAAAATGAAATTTTGCATGTTTTCTCTGATTAAACGAAAAGTACTAAGCCCAGAGTCATAATTTTTGGCATGGAATGTCTTCAGGTCATTTCCTATGATATGCATGTGCTTTTATCATGCATCTAATCGGCAATGTATGTAAGAATGAGGTTGAATGTGGATAAAGTTGCTCAAAATGTTTGTGTTTGCCGACATTAAGAGGCTTGCCAAATCTAAATGCGTTTAGCTATATAGACAGGGGTGTATGAAAATGAAAGGAAATGACCTGAAGACATTCCATGCCAAAAATTATGACTCTGGGCTTAGTACTTTTCGTTTAATCAGAGAAAACATGCAAAATTTCATTTTAGCCAAAAACTACAATCTCCGTCCCATTGGATTTACATGTGTTTTTCTTTGATCTTGTCTGACAAGAAGAGGAACTCACTAGGACTCGGCAGACGTGCAGATTCGTAGTACGCATGCGGTGTACATCATTCTGTGAAAGTCTCACTTTCGGCCTCGTTCCCTGCAGAAACTCGTTCTGGCTGCCGGACTATAAGTTTCAGTTTGCACACTTCTCAGAATGATTGATTCGACTCAAAAATGTGATTACAGTCTTTCAGTGACAATTACATGTAACTAATCATACAATATTTTGTAGGTGACTTGAAATACATTATCAACATATTCATTTACATGTACATTTATGCATACAATGCGAGTTGAGGTGACCTAACTCACTATATACGTTACACCGATACCAGGTAAATTGCCAACAGGTCATCTAAACCCACATAGATGGAGCCCTAGCGGGCACGTTCCATCAGAAAATTTCAGCTCTCTCTCTCTCTCTCTCTCTCTCTCTCTCTCTCTCTCTCTCTCTCTCTCTCTCTCTCTCTCTCTCTCTCTCTCTCTCTCTCTCTCTCTCTCTCTCTCTCTCTCTCTCTCTCTCTCTCTCTCTCTCTCTCTCTCTCTCTCTCTCTCTCTCTCTCTCTCTCACTCACTCACTCACTCTATTACTTCACGAGTAATTTGATCGTATTTGCAAATATCAATAAATTTAGTATTCTCAAAATTATAGTATCGGTAACGTGTGTCTACTTAGGAGATGTTATCTTCTCCATGCGCTATGAGTAGCTATGTGGGACAAAGGGTGATAAAGTGACCAAGATGAGAAGTAGCGCAAATATATTTATATCAAACTGAGTGTTACTTGTGTTTGTTTTATTAATTCATTATCCAGATCAGAACTTTAGCAGGCCCTTGGCCTCCCCGGTCCGGCCCAATGTGAATCATTCTAATAACAAAATGTTTGTTGATGATAAATTGTTCTGCCATTTGACATATGAAGTATAATACCTGATTCAAGTGAAATTTCAAACTTCAACTTGAAGATGATGAGATATCATGAAAACAATCTTTGCAACGCATTGACATTTTTATATATTTTTTTCATGATTTTTCATTTCATAATTTATTACAGGATTCTCATTTCGACGGAATATTTATCAGGAATGTTATTAATAACAACCAGATTCTGAAAATAGTTCTAGGAGAAGAAAAATGCCTCTATGGTGATGGGTATGATGTAAATACTGTTCAAAGCTATACGTTGTAAGATATACTAAAAAAGGTTGTTGATCATGAACTCGCTCTGCGAAAATCGAGAGGGAGATATCTTTCGTAAGGTGTGCGTTTTAGTAAAATATTTACGAATTTGTAAACTAAACTACCCAGGTTTACATACTTATGTTTTGGATGACAAGTTTCGTATTTCATCTAATGCACGAGTGGTTGACAGATCACGAATGGCGTTACTGAATAATTAATCCTAGGTGACTATGAAAGCATGACACGATCTTCTCGCTCAATTGACCTGCCGTTGTCGTGAGCACGACTTCTTCTGTAGACAAATAACTCTAATTCAAAATTTAAAATGCTGACTTGAAAGCAAATCGTCACGAAAGAGAACTATTTTCTGCGTTTATGACGGAATTTTTATCCCATCAAAACTTTTGCCTATTGCGTCGACCAACTAAGATTTTGTGTACACCGACGGCGTTAGAGCGCATCTTCCCTAAAACTTCGGACAGAATTCTCTCTCCCAACTCCGTGCGTTAGAAACTTTTAGTAACTACTTGGAAACTAACTTTCAACAAATAGCGTAGCCTTTTAGAGTCGTTTCCTCCAATCATTTCTGGCAAATTATTGAGCGCACTTTACAAAGTTTGTGATCGACGGAAATTTTATTTTAATTCTTCATTTCCTCATGATTCTACCACCTTTTGAATTATCTATCCATCTACTCTCGCTGCTCATGTCTTAAGGCAAAATTGAATTTGATTAAGAGATGAGTACCCACAACACTCAACAATCAAATCCAAAAGTCGACAATTCTCCCATCACCATCGGGCGCCACGTTGCCTCTTGATAGTTGCCCAGAGGTTCCTATAACTGCTGGAGTGAGAATAAGATGTGTGTCTGTGACTTTTCTCCCACAATTTGAGGCAATTCACATTTGCATTTCCTTTTTCAGGTTCCATTACTGGCGCCGTCGTTCCCTTTTGCAAACCAACGACGAATAATTCCAAAAATTTTCTGGCCGTGAACCTTCTGTCCGGAACTACGAACTCAACGTCTGTTACAACAGCATCTACTACTTGTCCTTTGATGGTTCCTGCAGCAACAGCAGTTTCATCATCTTCTTCTTCATCTTCTTCTTCTTCCTCCGCCTGCTTTGTTCCTCCCACCTCCTCAATCGTAGACAATAGTCCGTGCAAAATGTTCCCGGCTTCATGCAATTCTCCGACTAATCCTGCCTCACCCTGCAATGCAGATTCCGACAACTTTGTACCAAAGCCAGGAATAGGAGCTATCCGGGAGTCGCTAACACTTTCCCAATGTCAAATGCCACCTGCGATGGCGACGATGCCTTCCAGACGGTCACCGCCTCAAAATTCATGCCCTACAACACCCAATAGTAACTCATTCCCAGGACCGATGGTCCCTATGCCACCCGCGCCAATTCTCAATGCGGCCGCCATGTGCGCTGCGGCAGGAACAATGCCTCCAACACCTTTTGGGTTGCATGGAGCTCCCGGACCATATTTCTCAACTCCTTACTTCCCCTCAACGTATTTCCCATTCCTTCAAACTGCCCCTAAACTTCATACACCGTCTCCACAAACTGCTAGTATGCTGATGGCCGAATATCTCGGACTTGGCCCAATTCCCGGACCTCCTTGCTTGCCTCAGTCGCCTCCGTCTGCGACTGTTTCAACAAATGACTGGGACAGTGTCAGTCCCATCAATCTAAGTTTCAATCGGATGACTGACGAAGATGATGGTCAACCTTTGGATCTTAGTGTCACAAAACCTGACCTGTCCGGCCCTTTGTCCGACTCAGGACCCGAAGATCACCATGCATCTCCGGAATGCCTCAAATTAAACCTCAATGGAATGTCAATTAGTAATACCTGTTTGCCTCGCTGTCCCAGTACTGACAGTGAATTGGTGTCACCGAATATGACATCGAATTCTTGTTCAGGACAGTTACATATGCCTGGCAAATTTTTGAAGAAAGAACTCCTGCATTGCCCTACACCAGGATGTGATGGAAGTGGGCACGTTTCTGGGAATTATGCCAGCCACAGATCCCTATCTGGTTGTCCTCGCGCCGACAAATCACTGGTACAAATAGTTCACGTCGAACAAAAGTAAGTTATTGTCGCTTCTGTTTGAAACGGTTTTAATCTTATATAATCAAGCTATTGTTGCTAGAGACGCGTGCTAGAGGAACTATAAAAGGTGATTAAGGATTCTTCGCTTTGTTTGTACAAAGGACTTGAATAAGTGCACAAATGTTGGCAGTAATGCAACCTCTCCTCTAAGTAGATTTACCGACCCACTCAAGAAGCAAGAAGTTCTACTAATTCTCTTTCTGACTAATCAAACTGTGTTATCTTCAGGGGATCATAAACTGTCCAAGATTGTGCTCCGAGGGAGTTAAGTTGAATAATTAAAAACCATGAGACATTAACTTGGTAACTCCGAGACGCACTCACAAGATAACGTTAGACAAAGTTCATACGGAATCCTCCAACTTGGCTGAGTTTAGTTTGCTGGAAAACGTGTGTTCGAGGAAGAGTGGTTGCTTGGAAAATTTTGATCAAATTGTAAAGACATTCCGTTTGGAAATCGCTGCATGACCTACGTCCGTTATAAAGATAATCCTATGACCGATAATACACTCAATACTCATAATACTCGTATATGCATTAAATGGAGTTTTCAGTTGTACATGTACATCTACTCTTACATACTTTACCGTTATCTTCTAATTTGAAGATGTTGTCATATTGCCGACGTTACTTTTGCAACAAGGAACAAACTACAGGCATGCACATTGCACATCTTTACCAAAAGCTTTTCAAGAATCAGTGAATTTATAATAAGTAATAGGCCCAATAAATTCATAGGGCCCACAAAGAATTGGCATTATTTAGCGTGAAGTTGATTTTATGATCACGGTGGTGTTAGAGGCTCTGTCTTCTAATTCCGTTTTCATTTACTTATGTTTCCCATTATCTAGCTGCTTTGTCAATTATTACATCGCATTTACCTGTACACATGTATTTGTAATATATTTTTTGATTTATTCTACAATATTCTACAGGTGTCCAACTCCTGGTTGCGATGGATCAGGTCACGTGACAGGAAATTATTCAAGTCATCGCAGCTTGTCAGGATGTCCACGTGCTCATCGAAAGAGAGGAAGAAGCCACGAGGAAGACGAAGAATTGAAATGTCCTTTCCCTGGTTGTGATGGCTCAGGCCATATAACTGGAAAATTTTTGTCTCATAGAAGGTGAGGATGAATTTATTGATTTTCGGGAAAAATCACTAAAAAATGATTTTTCCAATGATGGAAATTTTCTGCTGATGACATCAAGCTTTATAAGAGCAATATAATCTTATGAAGCAAGGATTTTATCAAAAATAGAAAAATCAAGCGTGTTGAGGAAGCTTTGAGGGTTTTGTTAAAAGACGAGTTAAATTTAATCAATCAATGTCCACGAGTTTATTATTCATCGATGCAAAGTAAAGTATAGGTCAAAAGAACTCTGTGTTAAAAGATTGCAAACTCTCGTAGATGAAAATCACAAGAGGATTTTTTCATTTCACATTCCATGGAAAAAATCTTGCAAATAGGCGATGAAATATTACACGTATTCATGATTAGTTGAAACATTAGGATTACTAAACGCATTAGGCCTATATCTAATCAATGATTGACCGTGCGTGTATGATATTTAGAAAAATAGATATTATCAAAAACTATATATCTATGCATCAGTTATCGCTAAGAATAACTGTAACTCCAAAAAACATCATGCGAACAGAATGTCCAAGAAAGCTTCAAGCATGATGAACCAAAATATCGTCACCATCTAAACTCCTTTAAATTAGCCTGGAACCGTCAAAGCATTGAGTCCCATTTATCCACGCATCGCCAGACTTATTCACATGTTCGAACGAGTGGTTGAGGTAGACGCACATCGGATTCAAATTGATTTGTTGATTAGATTGGATGAACATTCTCCCAACCTACACATCATTCATCAGAAACATAGGTTTTCTTGAAAAAAAGTTCGATGATAACAAACAAGATTCTGGCCGAGCAATTAGGAAAAGTGCATGTTTGACAATTTGCAGGATCTACCGAGAATCCAGCCTTACGGAACCATAAAAGTGGATAGAATGCTTCATAATCACCAAAACGTCAACTAAGATTTGAAAGAAGTCACAAAATTTCGCATCAATTATCCTAAAAGCTTAGTCTTGATGACACCTTGATATGATAAACTAAACAATAGACATCACTAGCCATAAATCGAATAAATATAAAAAATTGTCGAATTTTCTTATACTTAGAAGACAATGTGCTTCTGAAAGTATCCACATTTTGTCTACATTCAGCGTCTGTAAACTACAAAGTTAAAATCCAAGCTAAGCTGTCAAGCTCATCATTGTTCATTCTGACTTTGTGGAACATCTGTGTGCATCGCTTTTCGAAAGATAGTTATAGTGTTACACAGTTTATAATATGCTACTCTTGTCTTTGCATCACTTTCATTCAGGGAAACAGTGTCAGTTGATCAACCAACACATTCGCTCAAAAAATACACGGTATACGCTTTTGTTGAATTTGATCAAGTAACGACTTGTAACTTTTTGTACATTACCAATAAAAAAATGATGATTCAACAACATAATTTTGATAGCCCGAGCAAATTCTGTGTAATGCAACTATCAATTTAATTTATTTTCAGTGCTTCTGGCTGTCCACTAGCTCACCGAAGTCGATACGGGTTAAAATTAGAGGAGAATGGTTTCAAATTAGATGATTTACCAACCGAAGAAGGTTACACCGAACTGCCGTCCTTGACACCTGAACAAGTAATGGAGCGATGAAATCTGTCAAACTTACTCGTGATTCCTTGTATATATTATTGATCGTTCTTGTGTAAATTGTGCTTCACCTGTACAGCGACTACTGTTACCCATCTTTATTCAGGAGAGATTATCATGTAGTGTTGTTACAGATATAGGGATAAAGAAATCATGTTTTTGTAAAAATGTAATATTTTGTTTTGTTTGAATTGAATGACTTTTCCGATAAATTTGATTTGAATCCTTTTTACATTCAGTACCACAGATCAAGCAATTCAACAAAGTCAAATTTATGGATGCGCCGTGTTTTGTACTGACCCACAGACTTTGATTTAATCGGAAATTCACTTTGTTTGATAAAGATATTGTGCTTGATAGATATCTTGTGAATGGAACTATCAGTATTGCTCACTAATTGTTGATAAAACGTCGTCGATAATTGTGTACAGCTCAGTCTTGAACTCTGCTTTCTCGAGTTTTCATGAAAGAGAAATTGTGAAAAGACAAAAATATTGGAATCACTGTTTTAACGTTTGCATTTAGATATAAATGAAATTCAACTATATGTTTATTTTCATTATTTATGATTTATGTCGTGCATAATAAGTGTGGAGTTCCTGTGAGTTCAAATTGGTACAACTGTAAATTTACGTAGAAATTAAAGTTTTGATTTGTAATATGAATTCGTTTTACTATCCTGGTATATGAATTCGTTTTACTAAGTTATTACTAGAGATATGAGATTTTAGAGGTGGCGATCCTTCCTTCATGCCAACGATATATTATATCTGTGACAAGCAGAATCTCTGTACGGATGTTCAATGCTATAAAGAGGAAAACCTTAGACGATACGAGTTTCCCTTAAATCTTGAAATTCTCTCATTCTAAATGTCTTTGCTTCTTGAACAAATTTTCTAACGTAAAGTGACTCCATTGATCTATAAGTTATATTGTCGACTTGTTCTCGAACTTCCTTCATATCGAGTATAGACATACTTCCGTTGTTTTCACGGCCCTTTCTTCAGCTGTTAAAAAGAGAAAGAATTACTTTAGGGCGAATTAGTTTGTCGCGTCTAATGATTCATAACGGAAGAGATAACACAAATAAAAGAAAGTAAACAAGTTTACCTTTCAAATTTTGTGGCATCATGAGGGCTTTTGAATATGTTTTTAAATTTCTCTTGAAAAAGGTTGGTGCGGAAGTTCATAGACTCGAAGCCTTTTAGCAACTCTGAAGTTCGTGAATTAGATAGCTTTGTAAGTGTTAATTTTCATTCCCTGTTAGCTAGAAATAGACATCAAAATAACTTGTCCCACATCTTTGCTAAATCTAGATGGTTTTAGCATCAACTGCATGAAATTGAAAACTAATAACATCTTTGAGCAGGATGCATTAGCTACTTCTTAATTTAATCTACCGGAGATGAATATTTGGCCTTCTGTCAAATGTGTAAAAGATTTAACACCTCTCAATCCTGTTAGCTTCAAAAATAATTCAGTGCCTTGAGCATTGCTGAAAACTTCCTTGTCCTTCATTTGTTGTCAAAATTGCAAGTATAAATCAGTGAGTGCATCACAACATGGGTTAAAATTAAAATTACAGACTAGTCTTCGCCTTCTTGTAAACTTATATCAAGAAGTTAGATAAATCACATCCGGTGATTTGTGAAGATTTCGATGGAGTCGGATAGTGTCGGATAGTCGGCAAGATGAATGTTGTTGAATGAATCTGAAGACTTTACAAACATTTTTAGGGTTGTGATTGTCAAATGTGGCACACAGGAAATTTTCAGACTGGCCCGGCGATCTAGTTATGCGAATGGTGACTTTCTTACTCCTAAGTAATACATATGATATTTCATTTGGTAAAATTAGTAATTACATGTAGTCTTATAGAGCTTTTAATTATGAGTTGTCTATGTTCATGTGACTGCCGAAATGATGTCATCATTGTGCACGGCATAAAGTATGATTGATTATGGCTACGTCCATCTAATCTCGAGTCATATTGTATGTGATTCAATCCGTGAACATGCCGGTAGGACACCGGCGAAATGCATCGGTCTATAACTAGTGCGCCTTTTCACTTTACCGAATATCTAACGGTTGCCCTGCCCTCCCACATTGAATCATATGGCTAAGCAGGGATTATTTCGTCATATTATATGTGGAAATATTTGCATGACATTTACAGCTTATTGTATAATTAATCGTTCTAGTAGGAAGCTTCGGCGCATGGCTGCATGCATGCATGTATGGGTGTGTATATTCACATTCTTGGCTGATGCTAGTTAGGTAATGAATTTCCTACCGATATAGACTTATTATTAGAACGGGATGAGCTATTCTTCACGAATTTGGCAATAGGTCTACCGGTAGACAACATGACATTTTTAACATAACTTTGAACGATATCGAAGTCATCACATGGGGAGGCATGTTGATGGTATTCAAGACGCAGCAACTTTTGGACTTTTGTTTTACTCATGCCTGTTTTATTGCACTAAATTCATCTCAAAATTCAACGATTTATCGGTTTTTTTCAGCAACTGAAGATAGGCCTACATTTATTTCACTTTCCGCAGTATGACGATAATGCTGTGCCTGAGAAAGCTCACACTTTCCTAACTTATAGTCTGTACATTGCCATTAGCTAACAACCGTGCTGATTCGACGCAATAATAATTTAATAGAATGCGCATATTTCATAATCACAAGAGAAATCATTGTCAAGTATAGTTGACAAGCCTTATATATAGAAAAACTGTAAAATTCAAATCATAATACAATGCATGTACACACGTGGTTGTGTCATGCAAGTAGAATCAAAGTTGCACTTAAGACAAAAGTCAGCAAACATGCATTGTAGTAAATAAATGTTATGATTATAAGCTGCAAAATGAAGCAACCGTTAGCAATCATGGTAGACATAGGGGAAAAGGAATTTCGTCGGCGCGCAGAAAAACACTGGGGCTGAATAAATCTGTCAGGTCGAAGAGAAGATTTCTTAGGGCACAAGTCGTAAAAATTGTAACTTTTCGAGCACTTCATGATTCTTTGAAATCATACCTATCAGTAACGGGGAGAAGTATTCCATCACCGAAAGAATAAGATCGTAGCATATTTTAATCAAATATGACCTATCTAAGAAAGTTTCAGGAAACGCAATGCGTATAATCGACGAGAAGCAAATCTGTAAACAGAATTCAGATGCTTTTCCTGCTTGAGATCAGCCGAAAAATGTACTCTAAGCCGTTTTAAATCACTAACTGAGTGCATCTGGGAATGGACGGTGCTGTGTAATTAATGTACTTTGGTATCTACATGTGCTTGCATTTGCCAAGTTCAATTTCAAGCTATTCAAAACTGCCCATTCAATCATATTTCTATGCTTGCTGATGTAAGTGCCATCATTATACTTTTGAATATGAATTATAAATTATAGAAGAAATTATAGAAGAAATTATAGAGAAAATTATAGAAGAAAAACTTGCTTGATTTCACCGTTGTGTGCCATTGTGTATATTATATATATATCATTGCATATATCATTACTTTACATGCATTCACATCTCTCAGTATCGACACTGCGTGAACCAGTGATGTGGAGAGGAGCGGGCTTTGGAGCGGTAGTAAAGAAAATTTTGACTGGAGCGGAGTGGAGTGGGAGAGAACCTGATGTTGACAAAGTCAACAAAGTTTTATCATAATTAACGATTTTTTGCATTATTATTATTATTATTACACTATTTTTCGTAAGATATTAGTCTATTATTTATTTTTTCAACATTATTCGGAGATACGACTCCATTCTCAAGTTATACAGTAAGCGGAAGGGTTGTATAAACCGTTAATAAGAAAGCCAATAAAGATATGATTTAAAATTGAAAGAAATCTGAAAGTTAAAAATGGAAGTCCGACAGTTCATATTCGTTCCTATGGATGGGTTCAAATTTTTAGTGTGCATTGGCTCACGGAATGTTAGGTTAATGAATGATGGACACAGATATATTTTGCTAGGTTATTTGACATGTGATGAGATGTTATAGATGGATTAAGTCTTGTTTTTCAGATGTTCATTAATTCTTCTATGCAAAGTTCTTATCGTACTACCGAGTACCGATGTATCGTTCCTTGCATCTTATACAAGATTATTCTTATAAAATTTATCAAATTTTTGTGATACAAAATTATCATTTCAAAAATACAAAAAAAATTCTGCCTACAGAAAACTACAATTTATTAATTATTATTCATGCTTATATCAGTATGAGCGAGCATCGTTACCTGATAGCATCGTATTGCTACCTAGCATGAGGCTGCAACAGAATGAATTTTCTGATTGTCACACATATTTGCGGTTACTCTTCAGGTGAGTCACTAAGTTATTATCATATGATAAGTGTGGAATCACTATTATTGCTAATGTGAAATCTGCTTTCGAAGTATTGTTCAATTATAATCATTATTTATTTAAATTCATTCATGATTATCGGCCATAATTCGTATTTAAAATTCGACAAGCATAAGGCTAATATTTTGCAGTTAAGCATATTATCAGAGTGGAAGTCAGTCATAATTTACAGTAGTCAAACAACCTAAAAAGTTCAAGGAAATCGTTTTATTTATGGTATGGTAAATTAATAGTATTTAGTTTAAGCGGAGCGGAGTGGCTAGGTATGAAAAAATTACTGGAGCGGAGCGGAGTGGAGCGGTGAAATTGTACCGCTCCACATCCTTGGCGTGAACTTGCGTCATTGGATCGCAATGGTGTTGTTTGTCTTTGACATTAGTCGATTTCTAGCATATTTGGTAAACAAGAGCTTGCCATTTCTTTCAGCATTGCATGATGCGAGGGTTCTTTTACAGGCATCTGAAGACGAGTCGAACTGATTGATTGAAGATGAACCATGGCTATCACGACACTAATCTGTCAAAATGTAAATTTTGAAATATCAGTAAAAATTGTGCGAATCATCAAATTATTAGCTTTGACCATATGACTAGTTGAAAATCCTCATATAAATTTAGAGTTAGAAATTATATTTCAGTTTAATTAGCACTTTTGGACGGGTCTGGCACCAGCACAGACATATAAACAGATTAATTAAACGCTGAGTTGCATCCTAAAAAATGGGAACAAGCCTGATAGTGATAGCTGCCATTTCATCCTAGCTGTCCAGGCTCCCACTTTCTAACTGACGACTCAAGCCATTATTTGATTATTCTATTCACATTGTGCTTGACAAAAATGGCATTAAGTAATTATTGCTGGTGCACTAACTTATTCGGCAAGAAAGTAGTGTGCTAAAAGTAGTATTTGTTGAATGCCCGCACAAATCCCTGCATTGATTATATTTTTCAGTTAACTCAAGATATGATAAATGACTCCAAGTTTTGAAAACTGGCAAAGAAAAGTTCTACAAAAATGAAAATACATTCAATATAAGCTATGATGAATTTATTCAACACTCACCCATCATACTGTAATGTGTTTCATAAGGTGTTTGTCATATCCATCTATACTTCGAATAAGATCATCACAACATAATAGAAAGTCATGATTTACTACTCAAACTATGATATAAAATAGAGTCATAATGCCAACATGCAGTGCATCAGTGGATTTGAAGAAAACATACTTGATAAATCGGCGGAGACAAAAGATGCTAGCCAATTTTCAGTGAAATTCATCTCCACTTTCATGAATCAACTTCCTAAGGGGTCCAAACGCTGTCTAACTGCGAATTTCCATAGAGAGCAATTAAACAAGGTCACCAACTCTTACAGATTCGTCTCCCAAATTGAACATGTGTCATGATAAATTAAAACTCCCAAAAGATTTAAGATGTCAGAAAATTGCATCAAGATGATAATATCTTCCAATCAAAGAAGAACGAAAACTGTGCTAATGTCAAAATAAATACGTAGTAAAGACTCAGGATTAAGAATTTATATTTTGAGTTCAAATAAGTAAAGAAATCATGGACTCCATTGGGATTCTTTCAAGACAGTTAAATTTATATAACTGTCAGTTGAATGAAGTTCTAAACGTTTTACGGAACATGTTCAATCTGGTTTTGCAGGAAAGAAAGGAAAGATGTGATTGCTATTAACCTTCATCACACTATTACAGAGAAATTGGCAGGTTTTTTCTTTTCAATTAATTTACAGCTCACTTTCTTCATGAGTGCTTACCAAGATGTACAGTCTTCAATATCTCTTATCCCCATTCGACTGAATGATAGACTATCACCAAAGGATTAATAGTCGAGGCCAGAAAAGAAAGGAAGAAAATCAGATAATAATGTACAACTTAGAAGCGAGCTGCTGTTGTGGTGTGTGCGGGGATATTTTTTCACTCTTCTCTTGTCATTGCGATAAGTCTTAACAAGGTTGATAGGGCTACTTTAATTGTTCAGCTATCCGTTGAATGTGCGAGCTAACTACCAATCTCCTAAATATCAACATTCAAATGCTGAAATCTTCCAACTCAGCTCTTTGTTCAATCAAGCGCAAGTTTGAGGCTATTTCAACATCTACAAAGAGGTAGAGGACTATTTGATGCATGAATGATCACTTAGTTGATGTCTATATGGCGTGAACTTGCGGAAAGAACATTTCGTCTTCTTGAGGACCTCATCTTTCAATATTTGTCACCCAAGTTTTTATCATAATTCTACTAATTAATTTAATAGAAATGCTTCTCTGCACATACAATATTTTGACCTGAGAAATGTCAAAGTTTCAATTTCAAAGTCTTCATGAAAAGCACGGAGGATAAGGCATAAACCTGTTCATAGAATTAAAACCATTCGGAATTATTATTGAAGTCGATGCTCCAGATGCTCCAAGTCATGTGAAGATTCATTTTTAAAATTTACAATGAGATTTTAATGAGAAATTTGCAACATGTTGAGAACCTACTGAACACCACTTGGCTATTCGCTCTTGTTCATCATATCATTCAGCGTTTTAAAGGAATATTGAAATCAGAGATTCTTCTTTATACTTGATACATGCACTTTGTCTTTACGCAATAATGTAAGCGCCTCTCGGGGCCATGGAGTGCGTTTTGTGTAAAATTGATGAATGTCAATTTTTGAAAAATAAATTGCTGATTATTATTATTAGTATCATCTCATTCAACTAAGTCATGCTCTTGTTGCAACATATTGAACGCATTGGACGCTCCAAGCATTCGTTAATTATGTCTGTTGTGATACCATGCTATTCAGAAAGTTATATTTCATAAATTCTGTGACTTATGTTGAAAGGTTTTTATCACCATGAAATATACTAAAGATTATTTCACGTATCGGAAATGTAAACGAAAGTAATGCAGGAATGTGTACTAACTACTAGCATTCGAACGAGGCAACTTCTTCAGTTCACTCAATTCCTCGGTCATAGGTAACTCCGGTCGTTCAGTGAGTTCGCTGCTAATTGCCATTTTGAGCTATGATCTTCTCATCGTTCAGTTCACTGATAAAAGTCAGTTCGCTCAGTTCTTTTGAGTTCACTTTGCAAGATGTTTTATAGTAATGTACTTGTAAAATTTTGCAAATGAGGTGCCTGCGATCATCGATCGTAATAAGTAAATATTAAAAAGCCACTACCTAAAATTCAATTTCAAATTATTTTGTTTTCATTTAAGTACTCATATTTACATGTGCAGAAATGCCATTTCAAAATAGGCCGTTGTGAAGCTTTAGATTTGAAGCCATATTCAATATCAGCTGCTCTCGCAATGTCTCTTTTTAATCTTCCTGTTGTGGCAAATGGCAGCCTGTTGAGTTAATGCTGAATTGACTTCGAGGGTAACTGAATTGATTGTTTTTCTCGTCAGTTTGAAAATGAATTTTATGTTTTATCATCAATAAGCTTATCACTGTAACTGTTCAATTTTTGTCAACCTTTCATGGCTTCATTAGAATTTTAAAATCTGGTTATTATTGCCGCGTGGTGATTTTTTTCTAAATATTCCTTCCCTTCTTTATATGCTTCTGTCAATTTATTTTCTAGAAAAGTTTTAAATTTATCACTCCTATTTTTTCGATAATCAAATGATTCAATGTCATATTCTAGAATTCCATTTGTTATCTGTCATGTGCGCAAAGCAGCAGCACAATAGTAATAAAAGATAATAGATAATGTGCAATTTACGAAATGGAAGCTATTAGTACGAGTAAGAAAATATGTATTACTAACTTGATGAGAAAAAGTGCAATTAAAATCCGTGATTCAAAATTTGAAATGCACCACTAAGCTGCTATAATCAAAGTTGAGGAATCGTGTAGTAAATTTATAGAAAAAAATCCTGTCTTAACATGTGTGAACATTCGTCTCATGAAAAAAAAGCGAATTGACAAAAATAATACAGACGTGATGCCTCGAGTCACTCATTCGATCAACTTATCCCATACTTGAAGATTCCAAAAAATGATGTTTTTGTTGAGTCTAGCCTTGAATGAATATATCAAAATACATGACATGCATCTTCTCTCATTATGATTCTTAAAATTTAGTTTTGAGTTTTTTTATTGTGAATCATATAGGGTAAATTGTGATTTTGGCTTAGAATCTCGCATCTTATTTCACAATGCGTCTTCCCTTTCAGAAGGCTTTTCAAATGCCTGAAGAATGAAGACAGTAGCGGAAGGCGGCTATTGTTATTAATGAAGTGCCAGTTACTAAAAGACATCTGTTGTAATTCCATTTATTGTCAGTTGCCAGCAGAGAGTATTCAACTATTTCAATCTTATTCGGAGGTTTGGTGAAATTGTGCCTATACCGGATGTCACACTGAAAATATTAAATTATGTCTTATATTGAAGAGCAATCGAATAGCGGAGAGCAACTCTGAGAACACATTTCCCGTTACGAAATGTAGGAATCTGAGAAACATCAGCTCAGTTCGTCCTTTAGTTCATGAACAACACCATCTTAGTTCATTTCAGTTCAGTTTAATGGCACTTAAAACCCAGTTCACTCAGGTCACTCGCTCAAAAGTTCGAATGCATTGTGGACTATATATATAATGATCGCTTCTGCAAGGATTTCACTAACGTAAAAATGAGAATGGATGTTAAAATGAGCGGCTGCAACACGGCATTCTACACTGCAAACCGTAGATCGACAATTATCCTACAAAATTGCTAACAAAAATCAACCGACGATTGTCACCTCCAATATCCTGCGATATCCGACGAATTTGTAGGTTCTCCAGTGACATCGAAACAGATGCTTTGTATGCAAATTAACTATATAATAATAATAATAATAATAAGCGTATATTTCATAATGCCTCAATAATGAAAATCGTGAGGCTAAAAGTCAAGGTACAACACATAAGATTTCGTAATACAACATAACAAAGCAGAAAAATATTAAGACACAATAATAATCAGACACATTTCAAAGCTGACGGAAGTACGCAAAAAAACCTAGATTACAAAAAACCACTATTCAATAGCCTAATCATTGTGACAATAAAGCAGCTCCTTCTCATTGCTAAGGTACTTATTGGCATACGAAACTTTCCAGAATACTGTAATACTTGAGGAGCTAAGTGATGTAGTGGATGCTCTGAGTCTTCAACAAGAGATGTAAACAATTTGACACCAAGTATCAGACGACGATAGCTTAGAGGAAGAAAATGAACACATTGACAATTCGAAGAGCCACATATCACTTTGTGAGATCTACGCTGTATGTTTTCTAACACATGCTCATCTTTCTTTTTCAAACTGACAAAAAGTGGCGCTGCATACTCTAGGATAGATCGAAGACAATTATTGTAAATGGTCACAAGATCAACAGTCGATAAAAAAGGTCTTAAGCTTCGAAGCACGAAAATTCTTGATGATGCTTTCTTTGAAATTAAGGTTATGTGAAAACTCCAATCAAGTTTCGCATCCAACACTACACCAAGGAAGCGTAACTTGTTAACGATTTGAATACCTGGGATCATTAATCGTGATAAATGATTTACATCTCGGTGAGAAATGAGCATCTGCTGACACTTATGCCAACTGATTTTCATTTTATTGTCATCCATCCATTGAAGTACATTTCTCAAAGCAGATGATACTGGAGTAGCAGTACAATCATTATTTATTTTTCCAACAATAATAATATCATCAGCATATTTGCATAAGAGCACATCACCATGGCCATCAAGTGTCAAATCAGACAGAAAAAATCCAAACGCCAAAGGGCCGATTGAAGAACCTTGGGGAATACCACTCTTGACAGGGATATAATCACTGCAGTCCTCGTTCAATCGAATACGCTGAAACCGTTCTGAAAGATAGTTACTAATGAATTTCACAGTGAAATCGTCAAAGCCATATCTTATCATCTTGCTCAGAAGGAGACCGTGTGATACTCTGTCAAATCCTTTCGACAAGTCTAGAGACAGTACATGACAGGCTATGATATCTCTTTCCTGAAGAGAAGATGTGATAAAGTTTTCAACTTCTATTAAAGCACAAGTAGTCGAGCTCCTTGGTCTATAGCCATACTGACTAGAATCAAATCTCGAGATAAATTGATCTTTCAAAGTACACATCAGCCGCTTTTCAAAAATGCGTGCAGGTATGGGCAATAGAGATATTGGACGGATATTATCACATTTTGGGGGATTTGACTTAGGCAGAGGAAAAATGTCAGCTTTTTTCCATATCAATGGAACATCCGCCTCAGCAAGGCATTTATTGAAAATGATTGTAATGGGTACTGCCAACGCTGAAGATAACTTTGACCATATAATCTGCGGTATACCGTCAGGGCCGGAAGATGCCTTAGGCTTCACCCGTAGTTAAATGAATAAAGTAAAAACCACACTAGTAGGGAATAATGGAAGACAGCATTCTTTCCTACTAGTGTGGTTTTTACTTTATTCATTAAACAAAAACTGTTGAATATTGATTGATTTTTTCGATTAGCGATTGCTTGACTTTTGGGCAATCTGCATTGCTGTGTGGCAAAACCATGATTTATTTGACATAATTTAATTAATTACCTACATTTTTGATCAAATTTAAGCTATAATTCATTGCTATTCCTTTTGTCGCTTTTTGTCAGATATTGTAGGTGTTCAGTGGCAATCATCCTACAAGAACTAACATGACCGACAAAATACATTTTGTAGGATAAATGTCTGTCAGTCGTCAGTGAACAGGTTACAGTGTAGCGGTTATAAATTCGACAGTTCGCTCGTTCATCATTCTTTCAATGTTTTGAGCTGTTCGCTCGCTCTTTTGTCATTCATTCACCATTCACATGTTTCCCTACCCTATTATTCGTTCGCTCTATTAACTAAATGGAAGCATTAAGGTTCAACCAAAAATGGCTTGTACCCAACGTCCTATAAGTATCCCATGAATTAATTGAGACACCATTCATTTTTCTTCTCAGTCATACTTCACGTTCTTTCGCTCATACATTTTTTCTGTCCAGTCTTGTTTGTTTGACTGGAAAACACATGACTATCACGACCGGTTCCACCTCTGTGGTATAAAGATTTGGTCGATGTGAAGAGTGATCCATCTGACGGATTTACACGAGAGAAAAATTAGTTTAAGAGCTACCACACCTACAAATGCCCTGCATGACTGTCAGAATCAACAACTTGCTTGATCATCGATATTTTGTTGATGACCTAAACATTATTACCGATAAAATCCATCTACTATTTTTTTCTAATGTGAGCTAATGCGATAATACAGTATGTAGGGCATAAAAGATATGTCATGGTCGGCTCTTGCTGTCTGATGGCGAATTCATAGCTGTCTAGTGTGAAAGCTATGCTCTAATATCTATGCATGAAATTTTGTATCTATGGTTATATACTTTTGAAAAGTAATTATAGTATATAATCACCTTGCTAAGTAGTGTCGATTAAAAAGTTCGCAGCATTTTGAAGTATGAAGGTGAACAGAAATTGTTCGATTTTATCAAATGTGAAAAAATCTTCAGCGCTGTCATAAAAAATATACATAATACTCAATATTTTTTGAATTTTTCCACGTCAGGTTTGCGATGGATGTAGCTGTACTATCAAAATATAGTAAAAATTATTATTCGAAGAGCTGGATACATGTGATGAGCACTTCACAAAGAATAGGTGTTTGGTCAGATGAAGGAGCGATAAAAGAGTTTCATGTTCTCTTCTGGGAGTTTTAACAGGATTGCATTGATGATAATAAAACTTTCTGAGCACTGTGGATCTTTGATAACACGATGAGCTTTTAAATATTGTCTCACAGGACTGAAAAAACATTAAGAGTCGGAAACAAAAACGCTTTCTCTACTGAGCGTATGTCGTCATGAATTATGAACTTATAATTGCCTTTTTATATAAGTTTATGCTGATGCTTGATTTTCGTCTATCCATTTGAAATGAATAGAAACATTGATTGCATCGTCGTAATTTCCCATTCTTCCCATTCAAAGGGCCAGGAGTGTGTCATTCTCAGAAGCATTCTCAGAAGTTCTTGATTTTCGTATTTGAGTCGGGAAGCGAAACGTAACCGTGTTTGCAGTTTACAGATGATGCAGACTATTTCAATTAGTCAGTCTATAGATTTTGCGTTCTATAGACTTTGCGTTTAATCTAATAAAAAAAGGCCAATGCGATAGCCATGTTAATTTATCTCATTGCGTCATTTTCAAAATGTGGGTTGAGAGTGACTGAATGAAGTGAGGGTAATTTTTCGTTTACTTCAATTTTTATGTCATTACAATTTCTAGGTTATTTTCCGTCATTCCTTCAGACATTCATTCATTATTTTGCTCTAATGCTCAGACGTCTTTTTAGATGTGCACTTGTTGGCTGAGTTTCCTTAAAAGCAATAAGCGCATTGCACTGAAACTTCTGACATTATTTCTATATTTCGCTTCTATGTTGAAAAGTAAATTGTGCGAATTAATTCCTTTTACGACAAAATAATGAATCAAAGAAATTACTAAAAGTAGCTGTGGTCTAACATACACATAAAGTTTTTGCATTAAAAAGTGATATTCTGAATCTGAAAGATGCCACAACTAAGTTATTAACATCTAACAGCAACTTCCTCGTTATATTTGTCGACTTTATTCTGATACTCCGCTGGTGGGTGAACAAAAGTGAAATGCTAATGGAAAGTAGTTGTATAACATGCACACGTAATTGTTGATTGAATTTGAAGCTGCCCTGATCATAGACATATGATTTTAAGTCAACATAAATTTCGTTTGTAGGCCTTTTTGATTCCTTAGTTCTATCTTTAAGCGCTGTATTGGAAATTCATCGAATCTCAACAGACGTGAGATTGTTATTGTTTCTTGTCTTCGCAATATTGGAAGTTAAAATCACTAAGATATTCATTATAGATTGCGTGTATCATAAATGTACATGTGTTATTTATCCAATAACCTTTGTGAATCAGTTAGCCGATACTACCATTATACTGTGTAGTCCCCGTGTTTTTGAAAAACTAAAATTGCATCCAGCAATTGCATCCATCACATACACTGAATATTCACATATCTATACATGGTCTAGTTAAAATGACGAATTTGAGAATGAAGTTTAGCCAACTCTAATATTTGCTACATGTAGTCTAATAATGTGACTAACAGAACAGTTTGAGAAAAAAGTTGATATCGACTGGTGCGCCAGTCCGTATCCAACTCTGGCCTTCATAAAACATTATCTTACGTCAGACTGCACGCATGAGAACAATTATCTTTATATTTTCACCCCTTCCGCAGAAGCGGCTATTAAAATATGAATGCTTACTATGGGCTATAGACGACTCAAATTACTTCGTGTAAAACCGTGTGAAAATATTGGACGTGGACAGATCTTTACCAGGTCTGTAATGAAAATATTGTCTAGTATCCATAGGAAGTACTATTACATTGATATTCTCAGATCTAATTCATATTAAACGGATTTTTTACCCATCAGAGAGTTATTTTGTTGTTGCAAGTGACAAAAGCTATTTACACAGAAATCGCGAATTCATTTCAATTCTCAATAAACATAGTTTAATAAAGTACAGCTAGACAATTGATTGACCGCTTCTCTCTGAATACTGAGCAAATACGAGACCTATTTCTTAAATGAAGCTAGGTTGCACGAGAAAAACCAAGTCAACTCATCAACGCAGCATTACAATGTGCACATAATCCTTGTAATTAATTCGCTAGTTATTCACGGCGTTCGGTATGCATGAGCTAAATACCTGCAAACAGTTAACTGTTTACAAGGAGTTGAAAGAAAAGCGCAATAAACAGAGATCTTGAAAAGAACTCAATGAATTCATTCCACAAGAGTAATAATATTATGCAATTTAGATTTCCCACTAGCTATCACGAAGTGTCTTGCTGCTTTATTCAATTCATTGTGTGGTCAACATCATGTTTTCTGAAGGGATCACAAGCTCACTTTTAATATTTGTGATAAACATTTTTATTTCTCTTTTATGTAATTCACTTGGAAACGAGAAATGACGGTCAGTTAGGTTTTCAGAACCGCAGGAAAGTAGATGTCCTGTGAAGTTGGTGCCAGTGAAGTCTGACCAGCAATGAATCAGCTGGATTCGCTCAACTTTCGTCTGTCCATTGGATATTACTCATGCATTTCTTGATTATGTTTATAACGAGCATTCGTGGTAAATGATCTTCCGAATTGGCAAAGCTATGCATTTTTTCTGATGTTTATTTAATTTGATATTGCATCTTTAGCATACTATTAACATTTCGTCAAAGTTGGTTATTCTATTTGCATTGTTATTAACATTGTAATTTCAAAAAACAGCATTTATTGAAGATCACCGGTACACTAAGACGAAATATCAGCAGAGCGATAAATATTGCATTTCATGAATATTTGATGAAATTGACTTCATATGATAGCTGCGTATCTAAAACTTATTTTTCCGAGGTAGAGAGTGTCTGATGAATAGTATTACATGATGAACAGGAAATTGTGTTGGTGTTGATGGATGTGAAGCGTGCTGATGATTCCTGATGCACAGTGGAGTAAAATGGCGTCTATTCAAGTCTTGTTCCGATTTTTCAGATAAGGATTCAACTCAATATTTAATAAACAACTTCTAGTTAAAAATATACCTGTCAGTTGTGTTCCACAAGTGCATATGAGCTTCACAAATAGATAGAAGAAGACTATTACTTCAATTCATGTTGACAAAAATTCGGCAATTAGTAGTATATTCATTATTAACAATAACTACGATATAGGTTTAAAAACATTTTCTCTCCTCCAACGATGGTCAACCATTACTTTTAGGTCATATTGAATCAGAAAGCATGTCCGCGAGTGTGAAACGTTTTGTGCTACGAGCGCTTCTTTTACGAAGTTGTTAGAGCAACTGTGCTCTTGATGAAAAATATTGTGACGTGTACATTTCGCAGCTTAACTCAACAATGAACACTAAAATTATGGCTTGCATAAAATGATACATGCACAAGTTGCACAGGCTGGGCACTTTTAGGGCTAAACCCTCCCATGAAATTGTAAGATGTCTGTAATATATTTTTAGCCCTCCCAATTTTTTACGCTTATAAGTTTGTCAATGAAATGTCTTTTGACACTTGTGTTTTGGTTCTTAAGCAGTTACATTGTGGATGCTCCACGAATTTCATTTTGAAAATAAAGTTGTCTCGTTTCCCCAAAAAGGGTTTGATTTTAAAAAAAGTTTACATAAAATATTGTGAAAACATTTGCATCCTAGCCTTCGGGAGCCGCCTCGCACTCTCAACGGTCGACAGTGGACTTCCACGAGCATGAAGTTTTTCTTTTTTCTTTTGGATTTCATTAATTTGTCGAAGATAGTCACTGTT
This sequence comes from Prostheceraeus crozeri, assembly GCA_907163375.1. NCBI lineage: Eukaryota > Metazoa > Platyhelminthes > Polycladida > Euryleptidae > Prostheceraeus > Prostheceraeus crozeri. The sequence continues at coordinate 120,160 of CAJQUW010014991.1, forward strand.
TTAAAGTTGGACCAGTGATTTAGTCAAAACAGACACAAAGCAATACACACATTATATACTTTTACGGTTATGTTGGGCTTCTACATTTTTACGTATAACTAATCGCTTATTTCACTTTCTTTTGTTACAAGTATTATTGATTCTCTACGCGTATTTAATGACCTACATGTACGTGGAATCAACTTCCTTTTTTCTATCACCGCATCATTTTAGTGCATGACATCACCAAGCTGAGAGTTATTTCTGTGAATATGTTGTTCATGGCTTGCATTAGAATGCGCCATTTATCGTCAATGTTGTGCTACGCATTGCGAATGTACACTAAGTTCATAGTTAAATCTCTTCACTTTTTTATTCGTTTCCGTAACCCCTAGATACATGCACGATATAACTCATGTAATTCGTGGATTATATTATCACAAACTGCAGAAATTGTTGTTTATTGATCTTAAGTATAAAAGCTAGACTCACAATGTCCAAAGTAAAGTGGAACAAAAAAGTTGACGAAAGAGACAACTGAACTGCTGCTACCTACAAATTCAAGTTTTCTAAAATCTACGAATTTCAATGAAACAAAAATGTGTTTTGTAGCAAAATGTTTATTTAAAAGCAAAATATTTCTGTAGTTTCGTTCGATAATGAGGAATAGAATTATGTTCATGAATTATTATTCGATTCTTCTGCTTGGGCAGTAACGTAATTGCGGCTAACAGCATCTCGTATGGCCATCATGCACGTATGTCGGAAGAACTCAGCCCCTTGCATATTAGAAGCGAGTCCAGAGAGATCAAGTGGTGGGGGAACGGTCGGAAAATTAGACAAAATGACTGGTGAGTAGTTCAAAAGATCTTTTAGAGCTGGATTTGCACTGACGGAGTTCATTGGGGAGCCGGCAAAAGACGGCAATGTCTGCGTTTGAATGTCTTGTGGTCTCAGCAAATTTCTTCTGAGAAAGCACAGCTCACGTTTCAAGGCGGCGTTCTCGGACTTCAACTGATGATAATAACTGAAAGACATCTCCTCCTCTGAATCTTCAGAATCTGAAAATGTGGATATGCATGGATGATCATTAGATTTGATTATGAAGATCACAATAAATGCATGTCAGGCGGTAAAATGTACTTTTCTCATCAGATAGACTGCATATAAAACATACATTAAAAGAAAATTTAGAAATTTTAAAATACTTGTCCATGACTTGTTGAATAGGATTCCATTGATAACAAGTCAAGTCAAGTATGACAGGGATGCAGAGTCCCTGTGATTTCGAAAGGACTCTGAACTTGTGGTTAACAAAGTTTTCTTTTGTTTTATGTCTTGGTATTTATGTTTTCGCATTCCTTTTTAGGCACTCAGCCAATCATTCCTTGATGATCCTATCGGTCTTTGCTCAAGCAAAACTGAAAATGAATTTAAAAAAATAATTCGAAATTAAAATGAATTGTGATATTTTACTTTTTGCCTGATTTTAGAGTTTTAGTTCACAATCGAATTAAACATGTTTCAAATTTGCTAGCAAAATGTCTCGTATCTGCAATTTTGTAGGCAGAGCATCATTTTTCAGTTTACTTTATAACACAGACATTTGTAATTCATGAGTTAGAAATCTGGTTATGGGAAAATTGACTACACACCTGTCAATGCATCTGAATTAAATTCTTGACTTCATCAGAAAGTAGTACATCAACGTTTGAATATTTGATGAGGAAGTCCACTTTCTCTTCTACTGTTACCTATGGAACTTCTGCATTCAATTAATACTTTTCTTCCAACCAAATCATTGACGACGTTTCTATTGATTTTGCTGATCAGTTAAGTAGTAGCCCCACTCTAATTCACAAGAGAGATGACCAATTAATTAAGAAATCAAGAATAAGATGATGACCATGCCCTTTTGGGGGTAGAGAGGACTTTTCTTGCTGAATACAGAATACAGAATTAAACTAATTAATTTTGTGATTTTATACTTGTATTGCCTCCGTATCGTTCTTCTTTAAAGCTCTTGATAACATTGTCTCATCATCTACCCAAGTGATTTCCGTCTTCAGAGTTTGTAATCTACAAGACTCGCCCTCTAAGCTTTATGAATAAATAACGTTAGGTGGCGAGGACAATGTCTTTATTCTTGACTTCAATCGACTAACTCTCTGCTTTAACCATCAAGAGTATTCTGCAAGTCAACAATTACTTGGTTTTCAGAACACTCGTCTGCTCAAACTGAGACGCTTTAAGGCGAGTAAATGGAATTCGGAAAGATTAAAGAATCCATGTTCATAAATTATTCTCAACACGTCAGCAACACTGTCCACTATCACAAGAATATTAGCAATGAGGGCTGTTGACTTTATAACATGACGATTGTGTCTTACTACAGTCATCCACTTTTTTATTTTCTCTCAGTTACACTTGACGTGTGATCAAAGATGAAACTTGTCACGGTAATGATTTGGCTGAGTATACCGGTGAACCATGGAGTTAAATTGCGCTGGACATGCTAGGATTATGATCTGACAACTCTTCAGTCTCATTGCTCATTTAGAACTAAGGGATGATTAATGTAGAAAGTTACAACAATCCTTCGTCATTAAACAAGGATTTCAAAGGAAAAGCTCATGCTAGAAACATTTCATGCTGATCTTAAAGATTTGATTTTTGAAATTTTCGAATGTACAGCAAATTAACAAACAAAATGCAATAGTTTCTAAATCGAAAACCATGGTTTAAATGTTTCCTTTTAAATTTCAGTCTGAGGTAACATGAGGGTTCAATTCGTAGGTGTGTTACATGGAAGAAATTGAATTCAAATCAACTATTTTACGATCACGTGTATCATCATACCGTTATAATTTAAGAATTTTATGAAGAAAAGTCTAAACAATTTATCTTAACCAATAAATAATACGGCTAAAACCATGGCTTGTTTTTTAAAAATGATTATTTACTGCATTTTCGTTTGTTCAGATTTTTTAAAGTACCTTAATGACAAGTGATCAGCAGATTTGCTTAAACAAGATAATACAAATTGCCTTTCATAACATACTATCAGGTTTCACGAGTGCCTTTGGAGTGCCTTTGTTTCACGAGTGCAACAGACGAAAATGAATTATCAAATTTGTTCGCATGACGCAATATTATCATGATTAATAGCTTTGTTGCTCAGGTTTTTGACACTGTTGATACCAATGAGCAGAAATTAGAGCAGGTATTTTTGATAATCAAGCATATTTTTATCTTGTTTTTTTATATTTTTGACCTTTTTAAGTGTTCAAAGGAAAACAGAAACATTCACAGTAAAACACTGATAAAATTAATAATATTTTTGTCAATGAGTGTAATATGCATATTTTATGTCACAATATTGGTATAGCTGCATAATAGCTATTGGGAAAAAAAATGTCTTTTGCATTTCTGTGTGCGAGTTATGTTTGAGATCTGTTACATGGTTATTTTCATGCTCTGAATGTGGGTTCTTTTTGTAGGTAAGTTGTAAGTGAGTGCTGGTACTATTCAAGAAAACGCAGATTAATAATTTTTTATTTAATTCTTATATCAATGTCTTTCTATATGCTTCAAAGCGTCTAGTTACAGCACATTCTACATAATAAATGCATAATAATGCTCCTAGCTTGCTCTATAAGTCCGTCCTCTGTGAGTAAAAACCATTTATTTGAGAGAAAGCTATACCAAGCATTTGAAGTTACCATCACGGGAAAATAGCTTGGGATCCTAAACAAAAAGAAACGATTTTATGAGGATCCCTGTCCCTATGAAATTCATTTTACAAAAGAAGGGCTATTAAAAAGCTGCAAGTACATGCAAAAGCGCAAAAAATATGTGTGAAAGTCATTAAATGTAACAAATCAAATGACTTTAGTAAATATTGATCTATAGTGCGTGACAAAGAAATCTTAACACATAGAATGATAGGGACCACGGCCTGTCTTACTGACCCCCCGAACCTCCGGATCGGAGGGGCATCACGCATTGCTGCTATGTTTCTATTTATATGTCATTATTGATCCTCGTTAATCATGTTGCTAAACATATTGAAGTTGTTAGGTCAGCCAAACTGTTTTTTGCATTTTTACAACAAAAAACACCTATCTCGTTGTCGGAAAGAATAATCACATTGTCATCAGAAAGTCATGGGACAAGCGAGTTTATGTGCTCTTTTCTTCTTCATCAATGCGACGGGGTATATCGGTTAAAAATATATCTATGGTTTTGAATAACCGTTGTATTTATCACGCGATGGGAGACAAAGTGAATTTTGTTAAGCAATTCACGCATTAACTGAAAAAGGTGCGATTAGCCTACAATTATAGCAACGACTTCTACAAATAGATTCATATCTATGTATTTATGCATAGAAGTATCTATTTTTAGCAGTCCTTGCAACTCAGCACTACCCGAGTATGCAACCGGTGGCATAGCAACATACCCTAATGCCAATCATAACGCTAAGCATAGTATCCAGCTTTAGTTAATCGCACGTGAAGCAGCTGCAATTAAAAGAGGCAGTCAAAATTTTATGGTGAAGGAGGGGGAGCTTGCACAACATAAAACCGGTACTGATAGGGACCATTATTGTAATTAATGAAGCAGAATCAAAACTACAATTTTAAATGATGAATATTTATTTCATACATATCTAGCAACCTGCGTAGTCCCTTAGCAAGTCCCTTAATTCAAGCTCAAATTCTATTGTCATTGAGTTCATACGATCCCTCTTGCTCAATGCGTTCTCATTGCTTTTCAACCAATCTTTCAGAAAATTGTTCGAAATTGATTGGAAAATGTAGATACGAGCTTTTCACCCATTTACCAGTCTCATCCCACGTAAGCTCGGTGAAAGATCAGGAAAGTGTGAAGCCCATAGGATTCAGGCCCACTCAACTGCTAAATTGTTATTACCTGTCTGGTGTGCTCTGTGCAGCTGCACATTGTCATCTTGGATGATGAGATGGTACCCCTATACTGTTGGAACAACAACAACATACTTTTGGAGTCACATTCTCCGACAGATAACATTAGCCATCCAAGGTGCCTTAATGACAATAGTAGCCTTGACTTGTCCATCGTGCCAAAAACCGACCGAAATCATGACGCTGAAACCACCGCTGAATCGACCATGATCTGGAATGCAGCAGACTGCATATCTCTCACGAGACAGTTTGTAAGTACACTCTTCCGTCGTGGAAGTCGAGGATAAACAGTGACTACTCGTCCACATCACGCGATATCACCCATCAGCGCTCCTCTACAATGTCACTCACAACATTCTAATCTTTTTCGCTTGTGTTCGAGACCTGAAACATGTTCATTCATGCGGGAAAGCTATCGCATAAATTCACTACAATTCAAAAAGTTATTGAGAGGCATGCGTACAGTATGTGTGTAAGACTTATATCCCGCTTCTATCAAATTCTGTTCGTCGATATGCAGGTCTAGAACAACGGTTGATGCCAGCAGCAGATTTCCAGTCTATTACTAGATGTAAAACGCTCTGAAACCGATATTTCTTCGCTGCAATCATCAGCTTTCGGTATGTGACTCTATTTGTTTTCTTTGGTATTTCAGATCTTTCCTGTTTTACAACTTTTTCTTCTTCACATCAACGCACTCACCAATTCCTAACAGCTAGCCTACATGGACATGCGCTGCATCCAATTCTCTACGAACATGCGTTACGTCCACAGTAAATCATTCCAATAGCCACACATTTCGCGAATACATCTTCGTGCTCTATCATGCAGTTACGACTTCTGTCAGAAAGACAGCAAATTTGGCTATTATGCGATGTTTTAGCTTATCCAACGTTGATCCTATGTAAGAGGATGAACGACATCTTCATACGGCTATACTAGAGAGGGCACATAGAAATTTCTTTTGGAGTAAGATTGACTTAGAACACAGATGCCATTGATTAGTAATGATGAGTGTTAAGTTTTTTTTCTGTCAGGCAATATGTCATTTTCCTTATAGAAAATTGATATTACCTGTACTGCTAAGTTTCATACATTGCATGCCACTGACCAATTCGGTTTCGTTGAATTACTGTTATCTCTTCAGGAACCTATTTATTCTCATATACAATATCATATCAACTCCTTTATTGTGAGATTATGTAATGCTACAATTGCTACTTGTTAGACTTTGTTATTATATTCTTTCTTCATTTGAAGGCAAATAAGTCACAACACCAACAGAGAAAAATGTCTAAGAGATGACAAGGGAGGAAAAGAAGGGAAAGTGGAGAAAAATGTTGGAGAAGGACACTTCGTTTGATGAGATGAGGACGGTGGTAAAAAGCACTGGACGGAAGAGAGACCCGAGCAGAAAGGGAGAGGTGACGAGGAAAAATTGGAAAGTGATGACAACCACAAGGGAGGCAAGGGGTTTTATGAATGTCTGTGAGAAGGTCATGGAAGTAAAGGTACCGAGAGGAAGAGGAATGAAGAGGAAAGTTCGATATAGCTTGAGAGGTGAGTGGCGGACAAAAGGATTCGTCCTATCTTAGTTTGAGGAGGCGAAGAAAGAAATAGGTGGGGCAAAGCGGCGGCACCCGACAAGTTTCACCCGTAATTACTAAAGAAGCTACCAGAGGCAGATAATGTCGTGGTGAAGGATTTGCTTGAGAGGTGCTTCAGATGAGTGGCACCCCTGAATGGAGGACTGGTCAAACTTTTCCTTTGTTGAACGTCGGGAATGATCTAAATAAAGAAATGTCTTACCGACCAGTGTGTCTAACGCCCAGTCGTATTGTGTCCAATGTAGTGACGGTGTCCTTAATCGACTTTTACGTAAGTGTTCTTTGTGGTTAGCGTTACATGCTCATTACATTTTCACGTTATCCATCACAAATCGGGAACTTCCCTCAATTTGGAATATTGCAGATGCAACTCCAGTGGGAAAAAAGCAAAATCCACCCGCAAAAGAATTTTCAACAGAATTTTAGAACGCCTGGCGCTGAGATCCGTGAATGAACTTTCTTGAATTTGAATTATGAATTTTGAACACAATTGTTGTCTTTATAATGGCCTTGTCAATATGCATTTCGTCCTCGGGTCTACCAGTGGCATTTCTACTATGAAACGAATAAATATTTTGGGTGTTTGCTGGAGCGGTTTGTTAGATTGCTGCAACGCGATTGCATCATATTCGAATATCGACAACTTTTCTGGCAAATGATTAATTGATGATTGTATAGATGCTTTATTTTGCTGCATTTTACATCACCTTTTGGTTTTTATCCCTAAGTGTGTCAAAAGGAAAATGGAAGAAAGTCGTTGAGAATTAAAGGATAGCTCTTCCAACTTGGAAATAGCGCAATACTCTCTGTAAAAGTTCTCTGCATATATTTGCAACTTTTGTGCAACGTTTGATTTTCATTTCATAAGCATGCATTTCTTGTCTTGTCTGTGTAAATTGATGGAATAGGTGCTGGCGGTTAGTATGAATGGGTGTTGGAGAATAAGGGGGTATTGTCCAAATACCATGCTGGTTTCCATTAGGTCAAAAGTGCGAACGATCAGTTGGTGATGCTTTCGCAATCGGTGCAACATGGTTATAAAAAGACAGAGAAGAGGGTTTGCTTGATTTTGAGGAAGCGTTTGACAAGGTGTGGCGCGATGGATTGCTGTGGAAGTTGACTAACGAGTAGAACGATTATGTGGGTGCAGGATTAGAGATGATCGGTTGTGCTGGGTGAAAGTGGAGGCTATAAGAGGAGTAAGTCCAGGCCGTAACACCAGGGACATCCTCAAGACTAAGTCCCTTTCTCTTTCTGTTGTCCATCACCGCTGAATGCATGGCGTGGGAGTTGAAGGTGAATGCCTTTACGGATGACCTGGCGGTCTGAGTATCTGGGAAGTCTGTGGTGAGGATTAAAGAACCGCTGTAGAGGGCGTCTAGTATGGTTGAAAAGTAGTGTGATGAGTAGCTGGTGAAGTTGTGGTAAGCAAGTGTTCGGTGACGCTGTTCTACATTGATGTTAATGACCGGGAGATGAATGGGCTAGCGACGAAGGTGAAAAGTGTTGATTGAGGAAGGAGAAACTCCTCTGTTTCCTGTGTGTTACATATGACATCCCTCTTGTATTTCAGAAGCAGGTGGAGAGAGCACTGAAGAAGGCTGAGGACGGTGTTTACTATATTGGATAGGTTGGGGAGGGCCTGTGGATCAGTGAGCTGGAGAACTGTATGAGAGTCGGTGGGGAGAATCCCAGGAGCTGCATGGGGATTCAAGGGGCTCCAATTCGTTTGGTGAGGAGAGTTGACTGGCAGTCCTGTGCCAGAACGTTGTTGGGCAGCATATTTCCGGAGGGAATCAAAAGGACGAAGGATGTTTAAGTTGAGAGACCTTGGAAGGTGTGGAATGGTCGTGGAGGGTAGGAAAGGCGAGGCTGAGGATACCACCAGAAGAGTGGCGACTGGGAAAATTATGAGCGCGCAGAAGGTGAAGAGACACTTTATACGGATGGTTTTGTAGTGGATGGGCGAAAACAGAGGTGGGTCAGTGGTGGTCAAATCGGACCAGTGATGATGATGAGAGTGAGGTAGGGTGCTTCTATGAGGTAGTGAAAAATTGATGGAAGAAGCGTGAGGTGGTTGTTGAGTGGTTTCATGAGAGTAGTAAAAGGGTGTATGGTCAGGGTATGAGGCATGACTTGGAAAACACTTGGTCCAGAGATGAGAGAGAGAGAGTTGCTTAATTGAGATCAAGACACTCTCTATGATTTGGGGGCCTACAGTAAGAGGATTTGGGTGGATGGGACCGGTATGCTTCACTCTCTCTCTCTCTCTCTCTCTCTCTCACACACACACACACACACACAATATGTATGACAACAAAGTCTAATTTGAATAATTTAACTATATAAAACTATGTATACTTTCAATGATTGAGTTCGTTATTAGATCAATGTTCTCTTCAATCGCATCAAATGTTGAATGCATACTGTACATGTGAAGAAAATAAATGACTTCGAATTATAATTAAATGTGCACTCACGGTCATTTAACTGATTGATTTTCATAATCGCACGATTTGTGACTTGCATGCTACTTGAATGCTTCAGTGATTAATGTCATTTTCAATTCTATGGTGTATGTTTCAGAGAGGTTACAATTTCGTTTTTAGATGAAAATTACTAACAGTTTCAAATCATCATCGCTCATGATGATGCTTCAATGTACATGAATGCCAGTCGCAACTTCTGTTGGAAAAATTCCTGCTACTTACCAATTTTTGTATCAAAATGTGTCGAATCGTTTGCAAGTGTTGAACTGGTGCCGATTTCCATAACTCTGCGGTGAGATTGAAATACGGTTAAATTCAACTTTGAATGTGGGTCAGTTGAGAAAATATTATGATCATATCTTGACGAGAAAACAAATGTATCATTCATAACGTTTATTATCAAACGTTTTGCTTTAATGTTAACTCAAGTACAAAGCGGTGAAATGTCATGGCAAAATAATTGAATCAAATAAGCTTATAAAAATGACTTAGGACGAAGAGTTTGAAAATGAATAAACATACAATGAAGTCATCAAACTGCTTGATTGCGTGATAATTTTGTTGTGATATTATTCATTATTTTCTCTATTCCAATCAACTTTTCCCTGGTCAACACTCAATGCAAGTCTCTCAAGAACTAAATTAAATTCAAATAAACATATGGAAAGGAACACGCACTCATGTATATCCTGACTTCAAGATGTAAGTTTAATAGTCGAGAGGCATTTCGGACATTCGAAATCGATGAAACGATATTACAGTCCGTTTCATAAAAAGTGGATCATCCTAAAATTTGACTAAATAAAACATAAGTATGATACAGAAAGCATTTTTCATGTTATTTCATGTCCCTAATATATTTAAGTGTCCTTATATAATCTGATAAGCTATGATACAGTAACGGTTCTTAAGAAGCTAATATTCTCTGGCCGTACCCTTATTGTCAGTGACATTACCAATTCGTCTAGGCATTGATTCGATGATATCGTTGATTTTTGACTGATCTAACTTTCTCCACTCTCTTTTTAACGGTGACGTAAGTTGTGATACGCCATCTGTAGGTAGCAGTGAACGACGAACGTTACGTTTTAGAATACTCCATACATTTTCTATGGGATTCAGATGAGGAGAACGAGCTGGCCAAGATAATGTCCTAAGCCCTAATTGAGACTTGCATAAGTTGACTCTACTACTCCTGTGACACGTAGCATTATCATCCATAAATAACCAAGTCGATGGATCACCAAGTTGATCTGTCATTTGGCCAATGTTCATTCGTAAAACATTCACATAGCGTTCAGAATTCATGGTTCCTTGCTGTATGTGAAGTTCAGAGCGGCCATTGGTCGAAATACCAGCCCAAATCAGTAGAGTCGCACCACCTTGTACCAGGGGACGATGTAAATGTCTCGGAATTTCCTGATCAGATTTTATCCATAATCTCAATCGACCATCACTATCCTTCAGACGGACTGATGCCTCATCAGACCAGACAACCCAATCCCATTGATTTCGCCAGTGACAATGACTCATTGCCCATCTGAGACGTCTTTTTGTATGCTGATCTGATAATTCGATCTGAGGGGGCAAAGAAAACCCTAGTTCTAGCAAGGCTGACACTTTGCCCTTTGTGAATGCGATCTCGTTATTGTTCATTTGTGCTTTGTATTGTTTTCAACCGGTAAGAGATAGATTTCTAGCTGAAAGCAATCAGGAGTGCTGCCAACACCACCGCAACGAAGTCAGGAAGCTATGGAACATGAAGTCCAGTTAATCACATGTAGCAGTTACATTATTGTTGATGAATAATGGTGCTATACTGGCTCTGATTGACCGATTTTCTTTATTTTTGTTTTGCTTGATAGCTTTTGGCTTGTAGAACAACATATTACATAACAAAGGAAACAAATGTAATTTTATAAGAGTGAGGTATGATTTTGTGTAACTTTGATAAATGAAGATCAATTATCTACTACTTTTTTATCTATAACAGGAAAACAACTCAATATTCATGCTTGAAATTTCCAACAATGATATTAGTAAGCACAACTGACATATCTTCCAAATTTCAGAGAAATTCGTTCAAGTTTGGCGGAGTTAGACAAAGTTGAAGTTAAGGCGATGTTTAAGGGTGATCCATTTTTTATGAAACAATCTGTAGTTTCATTGACATAAAACAATCCTTTACACAAAGGTGATGTTTTGAGTACAATTAATTATTTTCTTCCTCAATTAATTATCTAATTTACAAGATAACTGAAAAATCTTTTTGGTAATAATTCAAATTTAGGATCTTTTCCTGATTCGATTGAATTGATTAGTGAAATCTTCAAACTTCAGCAGATCAACTGACTCTAAGGAGTATTATAAAACTCAGCCAAATAATTATTATAAATAGGCAAGTTGCAAATAATATGATTCAATTGCCTTATTCAAAAAATCTGTGAATGAGAGAATGCAGATTTTCGATTATTGCGCACGTTTCATCGCAAGAAATAACTCTAAAACATTTACGTCACTCCCTATCAGTAAAATACATAATTGTGGCATTTAAGCCTATGTTTTGTTTGATTTCTATGTTACGTGTGCTATTGACTTTGCTATTCATACCTTTCATTCATACCCGTGTACTTTTCCAGATCGCTTCATTTCATGCTGAATTGTAATTACTTGGTGTCGGTATATAAACTTGATTTGATGTAAATAAAAGGACTTTTTTTGATACTGGACCTGCTGTCGTTCTAAATTGTCATTTGGCGACGAGTTGCGTTCACACGCGTGTTTGTTGAGCCGCCTGATAGTGATAATCACATACACGATGTCCGCGACGAACTTGTGTCCGATGCCAGTACTGACCGCGAATCCAAAAGTTGGTGACTGGAAGTATTTCATCAGACAGTTCGAGAATTACCTTGCAATTATGGCGGTCAAAGATGATGCTATAAAATTTCATCTTTTTCAAAATGCTCTCGGCAGAGATGGTTTGGCGTTGTATGATGGTTTGAAACCTCCAAAATCTAGTTATGCAGACGCTAAATCTCAATTTGATGGACATTTTCTCGGTAAATGTTCAGTCCTTCTACGACGCAAGGTATTCTTTGAAGCGAAGCAGGGTCCAGATGAGTCTGTCACTAATTTCGCTTGCGTTTGAGGAAACTTTCGGCAGATTGCAATTTTTCCAACCAGATGGAAATGTTACGTGATGTTTGTTATAGGAGTGTTTAATGACAGACTTGGGGAAAGGCTTCTAGTGGAAGATGCCTCTAAACTAACGTTCGATGATGCGGTTGCAAAGGCGGAGAATGTCGAAAGGGCCTCCAGGGATCGTGGTCAAGTAGTACATGCGGTGGACTCTATAAAGGAGACGACAATATCTGCAACATCAATCGGCAAGACCCAACGAGAGCGAGCGTCCAGTAGATCTGCGAAGGTGAAACCAACAAAGGAAGTACGCCAATGCTATAGATGTGGCTCCGAGGATCATCTGGCAAGTTCGACGAATTGCAAGGCGCGGAACATGGAATGCTATGGATGTGGAAAAATGGGACATCTGAGGCACTGCTGCCGACAGAATCGCAATGTTCGAGAAGAGAGAACGGTCAAACTCATCAACTGCAGTGATCAAGACGTTGAGGAAGCGAACTGAAACTGTAATTAGTAGTGTTAGTTCTGAGGACATTTTTAACGTTTTCTTGAATGATAAATGTATCGAATGTGTAGCAGATACGGGTACAAAAGTGAATATTTTACCAGGTTATTTATGTGATAGTGAAATCGACTCTGTAGACAAGGACAGTTGTTTTGAAAAGTTACGGTGGTCATAAGTTGACTATTCTCGGTAGTACATTTGTTACAGTACGTTTTAAAAGCCAGGAATTCGAGGCTAAGTTTTTTTGTTGACGTTATCGACGAGAAACCTTTGTTATGTAAAAGTACTTCAAAGAGATAAGGATTACAAACTGAGATGAACAAAGTCAATTTTGTTGATTGTCTGAAAGATTACGACGATATGTTCTCAGGTGCAGGATGTATCAATAACGCTGAATGTGTGATAAGAGTACGAGACAATGCAGTACCGTGTTGTGAAGCTCCTAAACGGTTACCCCCAGTAATTTTGGATAAGGTCAAAATCGAGCTGGAGAGGTTGGAAAATGATGGTATTATCCAACATTTGTGACTCTAAAGGGTGGTGTAGTCAGATAGTACCAGTGATTAAGAAATCAGGAGATCTAAGGCTTTGGATTATCGCAAATTGAATTCATCGATCATACGCGAAAATTATCCGATTCGTACAGTTGAGGTAGGTTTGTTGCTACCAAATTATCGAATGCAAAATTCTTTTCATCATTAGATGCTAAGGCAGGTTATCATAAGATTAGTGTATCCCCTGAGTCTAGAGATTTGCTAACGTTTTGTACACCATTCGGAAATCAGTTTTTACGCATGCCTTTTGGTCCTTCATCAGCTCCAGAATTATTCCGAGTTATGAGTAACATTTTGCAAGGGTTGGATAATGTTGTTTGTTATTTAGATGATATAATTTTTGGTTCTTCAGAGATTGAACATAATGAAACCTTAAAGCAGGTTCTTGATCGTTTACGAACAGCAGGTGTCAAATTAAATCGAGAGAAATGTAAATTCTGCGTATCTGAAATAGAATTTTTGGGCCAGTGTCTGTCGAAAGATGGCGTATCGCCTTCACCATCAAAAATTACAGCGTTAATAGATTTTCCCAGTCCGATGAGTCATGAGGATCTCCGTTCCTTCTTAGGATTGGCAGAGTATGTTGGCCATAAGTTCATTCCTAATTATTCAGATATTACTGCTTACTTATGGACTCTTACGACAGAGAAGGAATTTAAATGGACTGACCAGGCAGAGAAAGTTTTTGGAATTGAAGTCAAAAGTTGCGTGGCGTAAAACCTCTTTCATACTTTGATCCGTCAAAATCTACTGTGATAACAACCGATGCTTCAGATATAGGCATTGCTGGTATGTTGTCGCAATCCTCATATCCAGTTATGTTTGTCTCACGTAAACTTAGCCCAGTTGAGAAACGATATTCTCAAGTAGAGAGTCTTTAGCGATTGTTTTTGCTTTGATTAGATTTAAGTCAAGCGTTTGTGGCATGAAATTTACCGTAAAAACAGATAATCAGGCAGTTATCTCATTTTTTCGCAGAGCTATTGACAAATTACCGATACGTATACAAAGGTTGACGTTCTATCCAGAAATCCGGTAGATAATTATGATTGTAATGATGGTTACCAGTCTGTATACTTCATATTGCAAGAAAAACCTATCAGCAAGCAAATATTGATTGATTCCACTTTACGTGACAACAGCTTGCAAAAATTATCTTCAGCTATAAGTCAGGGTTGGACTTACGACTTGAAAAGAGAATTATATTCGTATTACCCTATGAAAGATCAGTTATCAGTTGGTAACAATGGCTTGCTATATTACGGTAACAGAATTATTGCTCCCGAATCATGTAGAAAGACTATGAAGCAGATTCATAAGGGACATACAGGTGTTGTAAAAATGAAAGAATCTTTACGTCCTATAATTTACTGGCCTAGGATGTCAGAAGAGATCGACACTTATGTTTCAGAATGTGAAGCATGTATGATGTTTTCACGTTGAAATGATCGTGCATCAATGAAGTCTGTAGCTTCTCAGGTTAAGGAACCATGGAATACGATTTCAATCGATTTTACAGGTGGATCTTAGAGAGTACAAGGTAAACTATTTTTCAGAAATAGATTACTTTTCTCGTTTCCCGTTCATTTTTGAGGTCAAATGTTCGTCTGAAGAGGCTATTCACAAACCTATTTCTCTTTTTTCAATATTTGGTTTTCCGAAAACGTTAATATCGGATAATGGCACTTCTTTTACCAGCAACGAATTTTCTACATTCCTACGTAATTGTGGTATTCATCATAAGTACAGTAGTGCTTACTATCCTGAGAGTAATGGAGTAATTGAGCGCTTTCATTCAACCTTAAAATCCAGGCTAGACAGACTTTTACATGACGGAGTAGATTTGTTTATTGCTATTTCTCAAGTGATGCGTGATATACGTTCAACTACTTTCTTGTACTGGTAGAACTCCATTCTACTTATTTTTCGGCAGAGAAATGCGTACAAAGTTCGTAGAATTTTCATATCGTCCCCTTTCATCTCCCAAGAACGATATACAGTCTCTATATGAAAAGATAAATTCTGAGGGTCGTAAAAGGATGCTTTTCTTCCAGGAGGGACAGAAATTGAAAGTTCGCAGAGGGAAACATACGAAGTTTGAGAGGTCCGGGGAAATTGTTAGATGTGCAGGTCACGGTGCTTGGTTAGTGAGGTTTGGTGATAGCAGGGAAAAAATATTCAACCAAAAATATTTAAGGAAGTTTGATTGTCGAGACGATTCGTTTGATGAAGCTATTAGTCTAGATGGTTGTGTAAGTGATACCATTATTCCTACAGACAATGAAATTGTTACAAATCGTTATAATTTACGCCCACGTAGACATACTCGTGGATTCTATCGCGTTTGAATTTTATTTTTTGTGTTAGTATTTTCTTCTCGAGTAGGGCGAAAAATGTTATGTTTGATTTCTATGTTACGTGTGCTATTGACTTTGCTATTCATACCCTTCATTCATACCCGTGCACTTTTCCAGATCGCTTCATTTCATGCTGAATCGTAATTACTTGGTGTCGGTATATAAACTTGATTTGATGTAAATAAAAGGACTTTTTTTGATACTGGACCTGCTGTCGTTCTTACTTGTCAGCCTAATAAATGGCAGCAAGGCTTTCCTCTCTACCGCAACAACTATCAGCAACAACAATCAAGTCTAGCAAGTCACGGACACAACCTCTACCTTCACATCTCGAATGTGTCCTGCAAGGTATGCTTCCACCGATGCATCTGCCGAGGGCATTTTTTTGGGGAACCAAATGCCGACTTGTCAATTTCCTTTCTCCGACCAGCGAGTTTTCGGCGGCGGGGATAATTAATATGGCGCTTCATCCCCTTTACCTCCAGATAGCCGGAGATGTCGGAAGAAACCCTGGTCTTTCCTGAAGACTCGACCATTCCGAAGAGACCAAGTCCCACTTTAATCCTGAGTGGCACCGTTACCTTTTTCAGTGCACAAGCAATTGTTGTACAACGGTTTATCTTGTTCGCGACAGTTTGGCCCATGGTGTTGACCAGGTCACAACAGATCTACTGCTGCTTAAACGGACCCCTCTTCCCGCCCTATAAAGGTGATTTTTGACGCCTGACGTGCTCCTTTCAGTAGGGGCATCAGTCGCATGCACTGCTCTTCTTCCCTCGCCTGAGTACCCTCCGCCCCCGAATCCATAGACAGTGGCTGGATGTCATATGTCTTCTATGATTCGTGGTGGAGTTCAGAGTAACGTGGAGTAATTTTCGTGCCGTAGCTGCAACTGCGTCATCCGACGCGACTTTTCCCTCTCCTTTGTAAAACCTGCCAACTCTCGTTCCACAGAGCCTGCACTGGCCTAGCGGTGGTTGCCTTTTGGCTTTGTCCGGTATGGGCCTCCTTTCAAGCAGTACACGATACCCATCCATTTAACATATCTAACTCATGAAATGCTATAAAGAAACAAACATGCACTAGTTGCGTAAATAACTATTACTCAATTTCGTGATAATGCATGCAATTGCAAATTAGTGAAGAGGAATGCAAAATCAATTATCAATCATTCCATACAAATGTTGTGTTATTGAAATTGGTTGTCTTAACTTGAACTTAGGTGCGCTAACACGAACTTGACGTGTTCCCTTGCATTAAAGCTCAGATACGCATGATCGAAATTGGTTCTGCTATCTATGTTCTTTGAAATTGATTCACTTATCTTGAACTTACATGTGCTATGGAATTGAACTAGCATGGGAGAACCAGCAACACGGTGGGTAATAAAGATAGTGATTATTAAAAATTAATCATGCATGTTATCCTGATTATTCAAAAATCACGAACTTGTAGTTAAATCAGCTGCTGAACGACAATAATTATTGACATATTATTAGATAATATGAACGCCATACTTATACGTATTGTATAAGTCATTCATACTCCAATTACAGAGGTCTTGCAATGAAACTGGTAAAGCCTCTAAAATGATAAGTTCATGGACGGGTTGCATTTGAGAGACGGTTGAATTCCAGAAAATACAGCACATGAAATTTCAAGTCATTTTTACATTCGTGACTTGAATACAAATGTAAGAACGCGAAAGGATTCAAACCCGAATTCATCCACTATCTGAAACAAACGCATTGCACAAAATTACTGATTGATGCATTAATTTTGCAGTACGAAAGAGACCCAAAATTACTAAATAATAACATTTTCTTTAGTTAAACAATCGGAACATTTTGAGTTTTCCAAAGGCCGCGTTCAATTGTCGTAACAACTTCTCTCATTGATGTACTTCATTTTCACGCCTCCAAGTGTCAGGCCAACCTCAGCAGCAAACATGTACACCGATCGCTTCAGACGGACCGCACTTTCTTTTCATTTTGTGTTACATTATTTCTTTCCACACGAAAATTTAACGTACAATCCCAAAGCCTCACTCTCTAGTGTTGAACAATCGGCTTCCACTGTCCCTCCCTCAAGGGATTTTGATTGTTTTATGGATTTCAGAATTGTTCTTAAACTTGCCGCCTGCGATTAAAAACTCCGAACGTCATGCCTGTTACTGACATTGGGAATTCTAACAAATGAACAAATTTGCGAGCACCGCCTTGGCTTTTTTTATTGCTCACACTGGTAGTTTCAATTCATAGTCGGTCAGTTAGTTATCTTTTCATTTACACGAAGGGGTCTTAAAACTCCAAAAACAGTTGTCATTCCATCAATTTACTCCATCGAAATGTCCACATGGCGAGATTTCTTACCAAATATGCGTTCGTCATCAAATCAGCAAGAAACTCGCTCTTTTTGTATTCCTTGCGTGGTATGAGATATTGGACTTTCATCAGGTATTGCTGAAGTTAAAAGCGATGACCAAAAGATGGACGCATTTCACAAGCTAATCCTTCAAAACATGGATTCTTACAAGCGGACATTGAAGAGGATAATTTTAGTTACTCTTCAATGGCAATGATTCTGGTTAAAAATCATGCTTTCTTGTTTTTTGCATTATTAGAAATTGTCACCTTATGACATTCGACATTAGATTTACCTATCCACATTAATTAATGCTATATTCCCAGTTTTCATAGAGCATCACATTGGTATTTAGATGGATTGAGTTCAGCATAGTACTGTGCCTAATAGACACACTAGTGTTAGGCGCGATTGCAGCATGTTATATTTTACTAAATATGATCAGCGCTGGACATTGAGTTGAGCATTTTTCAGAAGTGGGCGAGTTTGGAAAAATAAAAGTCCACTTGCCGATTATCCAATTCACCAACTCAAAACCCGATCGAATGTCCGATTCGAATTTGAAAAAAATGAAGTTCCCAATTTCAATTATCTGAACTTCTGATTCGATTGCCACTATCATAAAACGATTCGATTATCCGACTCGAATATCATTTCAAAAGGAATTCCATTCGATATCTTCAGTTGTGGTTGTTCATTGATACTGGGAAATAGACATTTAAAACCATTTTTTAGTAATAAAAAATGGTAAAATAATGTTTGACCCCAACAAATTGGGGTTGGGGTCCCATTATTGGGTTCCCATATTTTCTATGTACAATAGTAAATTTGTAGCTGATACGGAATGAAACCTGAACACAGCAGCAGATCTGTTTCATCGGGAAAGAATATTTTTACGAGTATTGCGGAAATGATCAATGAATAAGCATGCATATACACACACATAAAATTACGCTAGATGACCTGCAGCCTCTCCTGAATAGCAATGTTTTTAATACTAATTTTTATCAGACTTTATCTGAAAGACGGAATATGCAGCATACTCAGGAATATCAAGTTTGATCAAAGACACAGAGCCTCATATTTTTCAATTTGAGCTCGTCATGTGGATAAGAACAATGCAACCTATACTTCCTTCCGGCAGACATTTAGAATATTGAAGACAATCATGCCATGATGCCAACAAAATTTAGATATTTTCTAAAACAAAATATGCGAAAAATATCAACTACTGTGTGACTCTGAACTGCAACAAGTATTGTGAAAGTCCGACCATTCATACTTACAGTGGGGCACAAGTCCACTAAACCACTATTTATCTAATCGCTAGCTAGCGGATTTGTTAGCAGATTAGCAGTTCCTCTAGCTAAAAAAACTTAGGACTTCTAGCGATTCGCTTTTTTAAGTTCCGCTAGTCAAGTCCGATAAATGAAGTGTTGATCGGAGGTTAGCGGCGATATATCCGCTGACCATTTTCCAGATTCAGTGGTTTAGCGGCTATCGGAGTTAATATGCTGCGTTAATATGTACGGAATAGCGGGTAGAGGAGCTAAATCCTTCGCAAGCGGTGCCCACCACTGCATATTGAGCACTAGCGTAAAGCACCGATAGCAAAATTCAAAACGACTTCTTCTGTCAGATAGAATTTTGTTGCTAATTTGTCCTGTCAGAATTTTCCAGTGCAATATCTGATCAGAGGATATCCTGAGATCATTAAGCTATGAGCCATCAGTTGTAGATCAATAGAATTGATTATTTTTCGTTTCCGATTACACTTTTGATGTTATCAATTACAAATTGCATCCCCAAATTCGTTGATCACAAAAAAACAATTTTAAATATCACAATTAGTTACACAATTACAAATTGAAATATATAATATGAAATATAACGCAAAAATCGAAGATGAACGGCTAGTTAACTTTTCCTTTTCAGCATGTTAATATCTAGAGAATAATGAAAATGATTTAATGCAACTAGAAACATGAATGGACGTCTTGGGCTATGGGAATGTTCTTCTCTCCCCGTCTCAAATTCAGTTTTTCAGGTTGATTGTAGGCATGTGCGAATCGCCTCTGATTACTTCCCGCGCATCTCCCATACACATATCTACACTTTTACATGTACGTTTATTTCCTCTAAAGAAATATAAATGATGCACTTTTCCTAGAATAATCAAATTTCTTAAAAATCTCTGTGCGAAAAACGCATCCATGTAGGAATGAAAAGATTAAATAGCAAATGGTTTTAAATATCTTAATCATTTACTAAATCAGTTTCTATTGTCATCATAGGGCTTGCATTAAAAATTAAATGGATGAAAGGAGCGATTATGGTAAAGTTATAGATAAATTTAACTATACTTCTGACATGAAAAATGAGAGACAAAATTTTCCTGTGCTCCGTAACTTCATGTATTTCGCATTTGAAGAACAATTTCAAAGATGGATGCTAGACTTCTAGGCTAAAATTGATTAAACATCGCCAAGGCACAGTGTCTTGTCTTCTAAGATACCAAACAAGTTGCGTTATTACGTCTTGCTATTTATTTTCTGTATGTCTAGTTCTCAGTCAACGAGGTTTGCTATAACACAGATCTTTTGTCGTTCATACTTAGTCATGGCATTGTGTCCACAGAGGGCATGGTGAGTCCTATAATACAGATTCTTTTGCTTCAAACCGTCTGGCATATGTTTTATCGTCCATTTTGTCAGACGATGGAGCACCTTTCGACAATGATCGATTAAGCTGGTGAAAGCAACGACAAAATTAATTTTTCAGCTAAAAAGATTATGAAGTATACCCACCGCTTTGACAGTAATCAACTTTTGACATTTATTTTTGGTAACTAACCGGCGCTGTGGCCCTGTGGTAGAGTGTTCGCTCTGCGTCCGAGAGACCTGACTTTTAAAAATAGGTACACTCTGCATTTTTGCTTAACACTCAGGACAAAAAGTATGATAGTGGGATAAACAACAACTCAGTCACATGGAATAACGGCTCCATGTCTAATGAGCTTTCGAATAAATGCAGTGTTCATTTATTTATTTATTTAATTCCATATGAAAATTATGCATTTATTTAAAATTGGAATACAATCAGTAATAAAATAACAACTTTATGTATGCGCACATATTTCTACGAGAAAAACGATGATGAATAGCAATGAACATATAGGATATTATATCAAAAATAAAAAATGATTGATGGTGATAAACAGCGAAATTTATGTTTACTTTTCTCATGCGAGCATATAATGACCAATAACACAATTTACAAGCATCAAGGTCCGAAAATCTGGCTGTATGGTAATCATTTACAAATTTTGGTCAACCTTGTCAGAAAAATGCTCTGATTGGATGAGGGTCAAGCAAATTAGGAAGTTTAGGAGTACTGGCATCGATCTCTAATTATCATTTTCAATTCATGGTTGCTCTATTACACATTGTACTCTTTACACGGATGAGTTGATATTTCATCAAGTCAAGCTTAAACATCACATACATTAGCAAATGCCCAACATGAATACTTATTTTTCACTAATTTAGCAGAAACATATTTACAAAATGCCTCATATATCAAGGGCAAGTTTGATCCTCTTATGTTGGAACAGGATGACATTAAATCATAGCCTATAGCCCCAAACCACCGCACCGCATATTGATAGCGGCAATTAGCCAGTTAGGTGCTGCTTAATGCAGTCAGTGAAGAGCGCAATGCATTCAGCTACATTGATGCGCGCTTCAGATGAAAACACCGAAAAAACGCCATTTCATCAATTTACATCGAAATGCTCACATAGCAAGATTCCTGCCAAATATGTGCATGTCATCAAATTAGCAAAAGTCATCTTTTTTAATTATTTGCAAGGGATGAGATTCTTGCTCTTTATCAGGTGCGGCCTAAAGTCTAGAACTGATGTGAAATTTCTAGTCAAGCATTGTTGCAATCATTGTAACAAGGATAAAAGCGAGCGTGTTTTGATACATGGAAGGATTTAATTCATGTCGTCTTTAAAACTTTGAATCAATTTCCTCGTTACACCATTCAAGCTAACGAAAAGAGTGAAGCCTTTCCATTCTACAGTTCTCTCTAAGCAAAGCGGGAAAAGACAGTTACGATGGTTCCGACAGCATTCAAACAAGCATGATCGGAAATAGTGTATCCATAAAGTTGGATGTAGATCAACCGTAGCGCATCTTTCACAGAAAGGAGAAATTTCCGAACCAGTTGGAAACATTGAAAAGATTTCAATAAATGTGTCCTCCCGTAGGACTGCTTACTACCACTCATCCACAAAGCTTCGTTTTGTATGCATGAGGGCGAAATGCTTGCAATGAAGCCGAAAGCCAAGGCAAGAATCTTATTGGAATGATACTATAGAATTGAACACCAACAGATGAAACCTATTTAATAAGAATGTATTTCAGAGAAACTTTGTGTTGAAATTAGATTGATACATTCTGAGAGAATGTTGCAGCTCTTGCTTAGTTTGTTGGTTTGCAACTTTGCTGATGAGCTCATGAGACAAGATGTCTGATTTATTTTGATGGAATGCTCAGTCCTAAAGATAAGCTGCATATCAAAGTATGCAGTAAAAATTTTCATTTGCAAAATATATATATACAGGGTGGGCGGAAAGTTAATACCTATTTTGAATTGTCTCTAATTCGCTAAGTGCAGCTCAGGTTCGTTTTTTTCAAGCACGATGTGTATCAAGCCTTGCCATTTTTCTCTTCAAAGTCTTACAGTTAGATTATTGGTACTTTTGGATTTCTATGATTGAAAAGTTAGCAGTTTTTATCAGATTTTGAAAACTCAATTGATATAGTAGCACAGATTTTTAAAGATAAAGTTTTTAAATTTGTCTTTACTTGAGAGACCTAATTTGAAAATTTTTTAAGATGCAAGAATTTTGTTACATGAAAATGCACAAATCTAATTTTTTATGCGTTCCAATAAACTGAAAAAGTCAATTTCCTAATTAAAACATTTAATGCGAAAAATTGCAAGATGCTTAAACTCAATATGAACACCCAATCGCTCTACTATTAGGTTGCGAAGTCGATCAGGCATGATGTTCCCTGACTGCCTGAGAAACTCCAGAGGCACAAAAGATGAAACAATCTGAATTTTGTTCTCATGCTCAGGTAGTGTCCCTGGCTTTGAACGATAAGCTTCATCCCTTGCCCATCCCCAACATAAGAAGGCGCATGGAGTCACATATGGACTTGTGATCGGCCATTAATGAGGGAGGGCCTCGTCGACCTAACGAGCGCCCTGAGAACTGCCCATCAAGCCACTCCCTTACCAGGTGGGCGAGGACCGTCTTGCATAAAAATCAGGTCGTTGATATTTTCAATGTGCTAATGACCGGCCACACTTTCTCCTGTAGCCTCTGTGAATTCATCGCTTCACATTGGAGGAAAGGACCCACGATGGTATCTGCCATCATACCACACCAGACAGTCACACTCGGTTATGATTGATATCTCTCTGCACGAATCGTAGGGTCGTTTTCTGCCCAGTATTGGCGGTTGTGACGAATGACGAAGCCACCAACATGAAACACTGATTCGTCGCTCCACAAAATGTTGTGAAAAAAAATTGATTTCTTTCATGCCAATTGAGCATTCGTGCTCCATAATCAATAGGAGTGTCATGGTCCGCCTATACGATTATGACTGACGATAATGGATCAAAATTTACGCCTCTCAAGTAAAGACAAATTTAAAGCTTTATCTTTAGAAATCTGTGCTACTATATCAATTGAGTTTTTAAAATCTGATAAAAACTTTTTAATCATAGAAATCTGAAAGCATTAAGAATCTAACTATAACATTTTGAAGAGAAAATGGCAAGGCTTGATAAAAATCATGCTTGAATGTAATGCGAACCTGAAATGTACTTAACGTATTAGAGACAATTTAAAATAGGTATTAATCTTCCGCCCACCCTGTATATATATATATATATATATATATATATATATATATATATCTTTCTTTTGTTTTTTGATTTCATGATCCACTAATTCTGAACGAAATTGTTCAGTGACCTTTCTGTTTTGCAGATTTTTATCAGATAACTTAGTTTTTGTGTATTTTGGAACCAATTCATTTTTTTGCAAATGTTGTTGTAATTAATATCGTGATTTAATTTTATGCATTTATGCAAAGACCTTTCCGTTTTTCTATGTTGACTTTCTTCTGGCGATATTGTTCTCAAGATGATAAAAGAATGCCTTTTGATGGTAAAGTAACTCATATTTTGCGACGTTTCGGACGGTAACGACCTGTCCATTTTCAAGCTGTAAATAACAAAATGCTGCAAATGAGATTTGAAATCTCTAAACTATGCATTTAAGCAGCGAAGACAAAATGATTAGATCATGGACATCTTAACGAAAGCAAAATTATCGAACGTGCTGATATCAATAGCATACATGAAGATATCGTCTGAGTCAATAGTTATAGCACATTCAGATGCCTAGTGAGTCCTTTATCCTTAACATTGAGAGATGGGCATCGTTCCTTTATCAAAATGGCCTCGGCGATTTGAAGGCTGTTTGACTCTGGGAATCTTGTCAGTACTTCCATTCTATCTATAATCTGCTTCGGTTTGATGTCATGTTGTTCAATTGAGTAATTTTTGATGGATCCATTGTTTTCATGTTGATTGCTCCTCACTTTTAGTTCATTTGTAGTGTAGCCAATATATTGAGCTCTATGACAAGAACTCTCTTGACAAGTGTATTGGTACACAACATTATTATCAGAGTTCAACTTATCTTCCTTGGTTTTTATTGTGTTGACCAGTTTGAAGTTTTTGTAGTAAATTCTCAAGTTTATTTGCCAATTTTCTATTCTTGGTTCAGTGCTGTCAATTGAACAACATAACATCAAACCGAAGCAGATTATAGATAGAATGGAAGTACTGACAAGATTCCCAGAATCAAACAGCCTTCAAATCGCCGAGGCCATTTTGATAAAGGAACGATGCCCATCTCTCAATGTTAAGGATAAAGGACTCACTAGGCATCTGAATGTGCTATAACTATTGACTCAGACGATATCTTCATGTATGCTATTGATATCAGCACGTTCGATAATTTTGCTTTCGTTAAGATGTCCATGATCTAATCATTTTGTCTTCGCTGCTTAAATGCATAGTTTAGAGATTTCAAATCTCATTTGCAGCATTTTGTTATTTACAGCTTGAAAATGGACAGGTCGTTACCGTCCGAAACGTCGCAAAATATGAGTTACTTTACCATCAAAAGGCATTCTTTTATCATCTTGAGAACAATATCGCCAGAAGAAAGTCAACATAGAAAAACGGAAAGGTCTTTGCATAAATGCATAAAATTAAATCACGATATTAATTACAACAACATTTGCAAAAAAATGAATTGGTTCCAAAATACACAAAAACTAAGTTATCTGATAAAAATCTGCAAAACAGACAGGTCACTGAACAATTTCGTTCAGAATTAGTGGATCATGAAATCAAAAAACAAAAAAGAGATCTATCTTTAATGCAAAAGGAATTGACTGTTTCATTAATATATATATATATATATGTAATGTAAGTTTTGCTAGGTTTGGTGGATGATGTACAGGCTTTATTCGAAGTTGCAATGGATGGAAAACGTTTTCCGCGAGACAAAAAGTTTTCAGTCATTATTTTTCCTGAGGTGAAAAATGACTTAGAGATAACTGGATTATTTTTTGTTTTAAAAACAGAATAATATTTTTTGGCTCACTCGTTATTATTATTTTCATTGAACTTTGAAATCTATTTGATCGATTCGGGCTTATCAATCAATATAAGGTTGAATAGTGCCAAAGATACAAACAGAGAAATATTGGAGAAATTCAGGACATTTCTAAGCAAAGTCTATGAGCATTTACGTCGCCCTACATCTCTTTATAATTTAACATCTTTTCATAATATCTCCACTCCGTCCATCTCTGTTATTTTCACATTTATTATCAGCAATTCATTGACTTAAATTCAAATCACATGCCATCACTCAAATGTGTCCTACCATTAATGCTCAATTTCCTTTTCCCTAATGTGTTGACCACTTTGTAATTTTTCTACTTCTTTCAAACTTTATACATGTGCATTGATAATTTTCTACAGCTCATGACTAAGGCTAAGCCGAAAAATTGAGTCTGTACTCGTAGAGCACAAAGATTTCATTGGAGTTCGTGAAACTTCTCCTTTCTGAAATTAGATTTTTAAACAAGCAGATGTATTAAGCAGCTCCGGGGGCAATAAATTTGGCTATCTAAGTTACTTTGTTGGTTCCCTAAAAATCAATAACCTTTGAAAATCAGTCAATCATGAGACCAACTGTAGACAATAATCATAACTGACAGCCGCTGTTAAACAATGTAAAAACGTCAGGCTTATATGCCTATTATGTCTGCTTTGACATCATTTAGCACGATAATTCATAAACAAGGTTGGATTTTAACTAATCGTGTCATCTCATACCTTTTTAACCGTCATATTAAGTCTGGAAATGGTAAGCATATTCAACAGCACTTGGCGGACGCACCATTGATTAGCATCAAAAATAAGCACATCTATAATTTATTTAACCAAGCAGAGAATAAGGCAGAAAAGAACACAAAATTCACTAACAGCAAAATAGGCTATACAAATCTTTTGTTTGTACAAGCAAGACACTTCTTGACTTGCATACAAACTGTACCCTGATTTCAAAGTAGATGTATTTACACATTGTGTTTCACATAACACATTTCGAAATTACTAAACAGAAAGTGCATTGGAGCTAAAATCATACAAGGGAAATTTCTTGTATTATGGATATATATAAGGTCAGACAATCAAGTATTGGATCGGATTGGAAACATAAAAGCAGCAATGCAAATTGGGAATTATTTACGCCGAATAGAGCTGCTAATGAGCAACTGTTGGCTCTCTTACAAAATAACTTCTTAGGTCGAGGAAAGTATGCGATAGTGTCGATACATGACAAAGATCGGCAAACAAACAAAGGAGGAAGATGAAAAGAATCAAACTCAGTCTCCAAGGTATTTCGCTCCATCTGTTTTGCTTCACTGAAATAGGTTCAACCATCTTTGCAACTTGTAACACATTTGAAAGGCAGTGTCCAACCTTATCTTATAAAACCATTAGTTAAAACATAATGCCTGGCAAAAGCAAAGCGCCTTTGAATGTATTGTTTTAAAGATCGGATATCGTTAGGAGTGGCTGTCTTCAGTGCGCGCTGTGTACATGTAGCGCTTGTTGATTGTAGTGTCTGTCTAATGATGAATTAATTGTGAAGGACATTCGTACAGACTTAATTCTCTACACATGTGACATTTATCGTAGACAAAATAGAACATTCAATTAAATAACATTGTCTCATTCAGACATTGCTGCTTGCTTCTTTGAGAAACCAAAATGGAAAGTTCAGGTTTTGAAGGAGATACATCCAATATCTTCAAAGAAAGTAAATGTTTTCGTTACCATATTGGACAACAAGTCTCATTGCTGAATCAGCCATTTTAAGTTTAAGAAAT
Source organism: Prostheceraeus crozeri (assembly GCA_907163375.1). Lineage (NCBI taxonomy): Eukaryota > Metazoa > Platyhelminthes > Polycladida > Euryleptidae > Prostheceraeus > Prostheceraeus crozeri. The sequence goes on from CAJQUW010014991.1 coordinate 147,668, forward strand.
GCATCATATCTCCTCAAACACCGTTTTCTCGCTATTTTGTATCAATTGCCGATTTATCACTAATATAGCGAACTAGTTCCGAAAATTAAGGTGATTTTATATTTACTTAGAAATGCGAATAATAGCCAGTCTTTACAAAATGCACTGAGGAGTTGCACCATGCACTTCCAACCATTTTCTCCGGCTGGTTTTTTCTAAGGTTCACTACAATCGCTCCCCGGAAAAACAGACCACTAATGCAACATTAATATTAAATAAAAACAATTTTCATCTTCCCCAAGCATAGGTATACTTCACCTCACATCTCTACTAAAGTTTCAAGCTGAAGATGTAATGCTGAGATATCAAGGCCTTTGGCTTCTAGTAGACTTTACTAAGTTTGCTCTTAATTTTCTGCCAAAGTTTAAACCGTGGCTTCCAGTAAAGAAAAATGCTGCCTCTCTTTATCCGAGAGGAAATTAAAAGTGTTTTTTTTCTGATCAGCAATTTATATTTGGGGGGGAGGGTAGATGATGCCACCGGTAGATGCCTGGCTATTGTCATCCATTGGACACCTTCCTTCCTTGGGCGCAACGGCGTGATGGTGTCCATGGTACTTCAATGTAATCCGTTCTACACCATTTTTCGTTCTTATCAAAACCCGTTGCATTCTACAGTCCGTTTCATAAAAAGTGGATCATCCTAAAATTTGACTAAATAAAACATAAGTATGATACAGAAAGCATTTTTCATGTTATTTCATGTCCCTAATATATTTAAATGTCCTTATATAATCTGATAAGCTATGATACAGTAACGGTTCTTAAGAAGCTAATATTCTCTGGCCGTACCCTTATTGTCAATGACATTACCAATTCGTCTAGGCATTGATTCGATGATATCGTTGATTTTTGACTGATCTAACTTTCTCCACTCTCTTTTTAACAGTGACGTAAGTTGTGATGCGCCAATTGTAGGTAGCAGTGAACGACGAACGTTACGTTTTAGAATACTCCATACATTTTCTATGGGATTCAGATCAGGGGAACGAGCTGGCCAAGATAATGTCCTAAGCCCTAATTGAGACTTGCATAAGTTGACTCTACTACTCCTGTGACACGTAGCATTATCATCCATAAATAACCAAGTCGATGGATCACCAAGTTGATCTGTCATTTGGCCAATGTTCATTCGTAAAACATTCACATAGCGTTCAGAATTCATGGTTCCTTGCAGTATGTGAAGTTCAGAGCGGCCATTGGTCCAAATGCCAGCCCAAATCAGTAGAGTCGCACCACCTTGTACCCGGGGACGATGTAAATGTCTCGGAATTTCCTGATCAGATTTTATCCATAATCTCAATCGACCATCACTATCCTTCAGACGGACTGATGCCTCATCAGACCAGACAACCCGATCACATTGATTTCGCCAGTGACAATGACTCATTGCCCACCCTAGTTCTAGCAAGGCTGACACTTTGCCTTTTGTGAATGCGATCTCGTTATTGTTCATTTGTGCTTTGTATTGTTTTCAACCGGTAAGAGATAGATTTCTAGCTGAAAGCAATCAGGAGTGCTGCTAACACCACCGCAACGAAGTCAGGAAGCTATGGAACATGAAGTCCAGTTAATCACATGTAGCAGTTACATTATTGTTGATGAATAATGGTGCTATACTGGCTCTGATTGACCGATTTTCTTTATTTTTGTTTTGCTTGATAGCTTTTGGCTTGTAGAACAACATATAACATAACAAAGGAAACAAATGAAATTTTATAAGAGTGAGGTATGATTTTGTGTAACATTGCTAAATGAAGATCAAATTACCTACTACTTTTTTATCTATAACAGGAAAACAACTCAATATTCATGCTTGAAATTTCCAACAATGATATTAGTAAGCACAATTGACATATCTTCCAAATTTCTGAGAAATTCGTTCAAGTTTGGCGGAGTTAGACAAAGTTGAAGTTAAGGCGATGTTTAAGGGTGATCCATTTTTTATGAAACAATCTGTATTTAAAAGCATTGCTCAATTTTCCACGATGTAAGCAAAAATATAGCTCTCCCTCAATTCAGACGATTTTTTTATTTTTAAAAAATAAAGTTCCCCGACGCGTTTCGTCACAGTAGACAGTATCAAGGGGTACTGTCCACTTGATACTGTCCACCGTGACGAAACGCGTCGGGGGGACAATACAGCTCCTTGTATTGTCTGGCCAACGCACGGTTCTGTGGCTGTAGTTCGCGCAGTTCTATTTTCGCGTGATCGATATGGTTGAAAAGAAGACTCCATTCATTTTACCTCCTCAGACTTGAAGAGGTTGTGCACAGGATTCCATGGGAGCATAGACGCTGCCCTGCAAGGGCTCGACAGTTCAACTCGGAATGGCCCACACCAGCCTAGCTTAAAATATATAGTATTGAAATACTGTGAAAAATATCTAAAGCTAAAAATATCTAGCACGTATTCCGTGAAACGCTCCGTGTACTGCTGCCAGGTAATGTTGTGCTTAAATTATGCAAATCTGAGGACATCTTTCTATTCTATGCCCAGGCGAACTGGCACTCTGCAATCTTTGCGATTTTACATAGAAAGCGTTGATTGGACTATGCAATCAGTTTGATACACAGAATTAGACAGGTCGTCTCTTCTTCCGTTTGACTAGAAGGGAAGCATTGGAACATGTGACGTAAATGAAATGGCACAATCTGCTGACTAAATACCATAGCAATCGAACAATGAGCAGCCAGTTCAACTTTAAACATGCCAAATTGTGCAAAGTTTCAGTGACTGTTATCAACCGGATCACACAGCAAAGAGACACAGACGATGGCAAGGTCTACTGAGAAGTTTGTTAACGTTTTTTCATGCGCCTGCTAACTTTTTTTAAAATGATCGTAGGGCCCAACATTATCGAGAAAACATTTGCGCAATGATCTGAATTCTTCGAATCTGAAGGAGTCGTGGCGATCGGAGCATTTTGAAGGAATTCAGAGCAATCTGTAAGCGACGCACGACTATTTTTCCTATCTCTGTAAGTTATTAAAAATTTCTTTTTGCCCACTTATTAAGTTCCTGCATGTGCCATCTGTTTGAATCAGTTTGCACTTCTAGCAAAGTGATACGATTAAACAGTCTAATTCTGTGGTTTGATATCTCGATGCTCTATAACTCTATTTCTGTTGACTAGAAGGAAAATATGATAATAATGGGGCTGTAGCCTATGTACATTTGCAGCTAAGCCGACTAATTGCCGAAAATTCCGAGATCGGCTATTTCGCGGCCACAAAGTGTGGGTGGTACCTGACATCCGATAAATATATTAAATATCGTCAAAGCGACTGTAATTACTAATAATGCGTTTACTACAATGGATCAAATGCAGCAATCATTTTAGACATCTACCGAAACAGCAGTAAATAGTCGACAACCTGTCCACACCCATATTCATTGCAATGAAGTTCTTTTATTTTACAAAATGGTCAGGAGTTTCCCATGCATAGAAAGTCATCTTAGTGCGTTTTACAGATGCTGACACGTCTTTGGAAAGGGTGGATCAAATCAGACTGTAAAATTGATGCAATACATGAGTGCAGATAACAGCTACTTTCTGTTGTTGAAATGGCTAATTCTGTGTTCGATGAATGTTACATCATCTTCTTAAGAAGCATTCACTATAAAAGCTTCTTTTTCAAAATGGGAAATTAGATGGAAAAAGTCTTTCATGTCCAGCCTCATCTCAGAAAGTTTGATGTAATCATTTTTTATTTAACTTGCGAAAATTCAATTGTGAAAGCAGCAGCCATTCGTATAATTCTTTACTACATCAGAATATATCCAACAGTTCCTTTGTAAGTGAAGTACCATCATGTATAATCCGTAAAGAAGGAAGAAAATAAAGTGAAGTAGATGTGTGTACTAAAAATAAAATTTCAAACGATTATACATGTATACACGTTCAGCAAATCTTTCTTAGTATAGATTTTCTTATTCAACCGGCTTCGATTGGTCCCTTTTACAATTTGTAAAGTTCCAATCTTCCTCAGGATATATCAATGTGAGATATTCGTCCAGTATATTGGAAAATTACGAATTGCTCTGCATCAAGCAAAAGCATGTGATGAAAATAGAATAGCAGGGTGAATAGAAAAATCATTGATGACGAAGAAGCTGTCTGGCAGCAATAGACTTTATTCAATATTGGATGGTTATGAGAGGATGATAATAGTCATAGTCATAACTTATTTTATTGTTTCACAGTTGCAGTGAACATATTTACTGAAATAATGATTTTAGAATAAATGGTCTGCGTTTTCGTAGTTGACTATGCTCGGGTTTCCAGTCAAGTAGGGAAATAAAAATTTTTCATACAATAAATTCGATTGTTGAGATTAATAGTAGATTTGAAAACTTGATTAAAGTCCCCTACTTCTGTTATCTCATTCTAGACACTTCTTTAGTTAATGTCAATCGAAAATATTAATGCACTTTCCAAAAAAAAGGAAAGTTCAATAGTAAATAAAGTTCACAATGGCTGACTGCATCACATATTCATATAATTCGCATTTTTTGCGATAGTTAATTTCAATATGCAAATTTTCCATCTCCAATCAAAATCATCACCGAAATGATTAGATTGAACTTTTTTCGTCATATAATTCATCCCAACTTAATATAGCAATAATATACCAAATGACATGAAAGATAATTTGGCAAGAAAATTTGATCTGGGATATAGAAGGACTTAAGGATAAATTATTACTAAGAACTCAGTCGATCGTTGAAGCACAATCACTGCATTGTCCTTCAATTAGTTATCATGCGAATAAAGTGCCCAAGAGCAATTTTGGTATTCCATCTCGCTGTCTCTAAATCACATATAATCTAAACATGCGAATCAACATTTGATGAACAATCTTCATTTCATCGTAAGAGAAAAACAAATATTAAAAATATCATTATTCCTGTGAGATACTTCAGTAACCATCTCTTTGACGAATATTTCGCTTCACTAACTTGTAAGTTTCATTGGTTCCTCGTATGTTATCTACTTGCAGCACCAGTTCCGCTAATTATTGTATTCCCTCTTTTGATCAATGTCACAAAAGTATCCAATACTGCGGAAAACACTTAAGGTAGGTTATTAATATGTTACCAAACTTTTATGATAATTGTGCTTCAAAAGGCGACTGCATCTGAGAATTTTGACTGCAGTTTATTTATCTTTGCATCAACATAACAAATACAAAATCCCACGAGAATGAGCTAAAAATCACCAATAGTATATGCTCGTATAATTATGTTCAGTGTCACAAAAATTGCTATATGCATGGGCAATGAGCATGTAAGCGTAGATATGAGCTCAATTCTCTGTGCATACATATTTGTAATGATACGCGTAAAAACCAAGCTCAAACAGATTCTGTGACATGAGTTTAATAAATAACTTTAGCTTTAATCACTGGTACTATAACAATTTCATTTCCCTTAGATCTTGCAATTATGAAATGAGCTATAGCGATAAGACGCACGCCTATCTGCAAATGAGAGGTTGTGCATTCATTTTTACACAACTGTGCCCGCATTTTTATCAATTAATGCATAAGCTAAGTTATAGGATGATCATGCTTTACGAAATTCGGACTCCTATTTAAACTTTAAACATGATTAAATTAGTTTGAAATGCGCACAATTATACTTGAAGTTGAATGTTTTAACAGGCAGTTGAAGTTTGCGTTAATTTTGTCTATAATCTGATTGAATAACTAATACTTCGTATGCAACAAGGACTACATGTGTTTTGTAACATTGATTAATTAGCTTGCATTATGAAATCTTCGTTTTGATTGTATTTATTGTGATGTTACAGGTCATAGTGTTGATCAAAATGATAAAATTGTTGTTAATAAAATCGTCATGTTTCATTTATCACACCATCAACATTGAATATGTAAACTTTGCTTTATCAGGCCTGTCTGCATGCCGCATTGAAAGGTTGCTAATATGTGGTACTAATTAATATTTTAGATAAGTGTAGGATAGAATGCGATTTGAGAATCAAGGTTAGTGACAACGACAAAGGCGTTAGTAATATTACAAATAATGACCCCTACGAATCAAAAATCTTGCAGCAAATTAACAAAACTGTAACGAATAGGTGTGCATTGTGCAGCCCATGAACTTGGTGTTTACAGTAGAGCTCGGACTCGGTGGCTAAATCCTACCGAATGCGAGTTCAGCAAATTTTGACCATTATAAGTAATCTAGTGATTTCCGGTATATAAATGCAGTACTAATTACGGTAGAATTCAAGCTAGCCTATATATATATATATATATATATATATATATATATTTCAGTCAGTGTTAGTGAGAGGTTGATAAATCCGATCAAGCGATAAACGACATCGATGCATCTGATCATGAACAATAAATTTTGGAAATCAAGGAACTGCATGAAAGCTAAAGCAAATGCGTGTGATGTGAACAATAATTGTGCGCTTGCATTAGACCGACAGCGATGACGATAAATTGAAATATAGTTGTATAGTAAAAAAAAACAGCCACAAAAGTTTGGAGTTAAGATATATTCTCCCGAGCTTTCGTCAGCATACGGCCAACATATTCATGGTTGTTCATTATAATTGCTCTGCATGTGAAACGTAGCTGCTGTTCACATAACCCGATTGTCTCAAAGATGAACACGTGAATGTGAACAGTTACAGTGCTATGAATTACAATGTGAACAGCAGAGCTCAACCATAGAAATCCGATTTTATTCCATTTGTTTAAGTTACTTTACTAAAAGTGGCAGCTGGTATTCGTTGATGGTTGAGAAATTACTTATAAGTGTTCCGTTGCTATGGTCACAACATAACCACGGCGTATTCTAGCTAACGCACATCAATATTAATTTGATTTCTAGGGTGTACATAAAATCCGAACAACGAAAATCTACTCGAAGCTGGTAAAACATTGCACCGAACATTTCAGATTTGATTAGAAAGTGGTAAGTCAATTCATCTATAAGTCAATTTTAATCCGCATGAAAGTCATAAAATTATATTCCGAAAAATCCGAGCACCTCCGAACATTTATAATACCACCGAACAAAAGCCGAACAATGAGTATGCGGTTTCAAGCGCAAGAAGTTCTTTGTTATCAAAGAAGTCCTCAATTATGCCAGACCGACATTGCTTTCCTGCTCTGATTCCCGTACGAACTTCTACCTTTTCCCTTTCTTCCCTTTGGTTTTCGAAGGTGTTCGGATTTATTCGGAACATGATTTTATGACTTTCTTGCGGATTAGATATTGTTCGTCGCAATATTTTACCAGCTTCGAGTAGATTTTCGTTGTTCGGATTTTATCTTCACCCGGATTTCTATGAGCGCAACGATTAAACAAAATATCATCATGATTTTGTTGTCATCGATCTAATGTGAAGGCGCCTAAAGCCCATAACTCCTAACTTTTGAACCAGTCTACTATTAATTTCATTTTTAAGATACAGATGCTTCAGTGCCTTATTCAGATGCTATACTGATGCATAAAATAATCTTTCCTTATTGGTTTCACATGCACGTTTAGCAGGTCAAAGAGTTCCAAACGAAGGAAAGTGTGATGAGTCCTTAGGTGTTGCAAGATAAAAGCTAGTGCGTCTGCTAATATACGCGTGTGCCTGCAATTCTTCTTTAAACCAGTATGATTTCATATCGGACCTGGACTCGGACTGTTCTCAAACTCGGTCAATCAATCGACCCAGTCCACCGGCAACCTCTGATATGATGATTTCAATAATCCAATATACAATTAGCTTCTTGTTGTGTAATCTAGACAAATATACTAATAATCTGCCTCTGCATATGAGACCTTCCTCTATGCATGAGACAATTCAAAATAAAAACAATATAGAAACGGCATGACGACATATGACACCATATAGTCTACATGCATGAAACGTCAGTGCGTTTACCTCGTCTCAATGTCATTCGCTCTCGATTTCGCTTTCATAATTTTGCAACGATCTGATAATGAAAAGAAGCAAGCGAATATCGTAGTCTATTTATTCACAAATGACAGTCAATGAGTCTTCGATGCTGTTATTCATTAGTTGAAACTGAATGCAATTTTTGGAAATTCAGTAGTCAAAGATTTAGATAGAGCTTGCACTGTACATGCACAAACCTACTATTAAACTCAGAATAAAAAGTAGTAAAATTTGATTACAGGAGAGTAGAAGATTAAAATGTGCATATTAAATAATATACTGCATAGAAACATAATAAGACATCGAAATACATTGATCTGACAGTGAAATTTCGTCTACTACATGTTAGTTTGATTAGTGATGTGGTGAACCTGTGTGATCCATTCTACCTCAGTTCATCTTTTGCGATCATTGAAGCAAATTGAAACAGCACTAGAATGTGAAACATATGCAGAACAAATTTTCAAAGGCCGAAGTCCGAATTATAGTGGTAGTAGAAAATTTTAGTACATTGTGTCAACGACTGTCAACTATCTTTCATGCTAGTGCCCACTTTCACTACGTGTGGTCTTACAAGTCCATACATGTGGCTATAAATGGGAAATTTTGATCACTTTCATGGTGGAAGCATGCAGAAGTAAACAACGAACAAGATTTCAATAACATCAACGGTTCAAATTTGCAAGTGTAAAGTTTTATCCATCATCTCACGTCTTGAAGCTATTTCTTTCTTGAGAATTGTGATATGATAAGATTTGATGTTACTGACAAACACGTGTCTTCGGAGAAATTACCGTGTTCTACATTCAAGACTAGAAATATAATTGATATCATAAAAGTTTCAGTGAGAAGTGAATTTTTGGTGATCGTCGAAAGGGAGCGATTCAGTTATTGAGTCTTCTTCATCGTCAAAAGGTTTTTACTGAATATTTAACCAACAGTTAGTCTTTGGCCATTTCAAGTTGTCTAATTGACTACGATATTGTAACTACAGTGGCGAATTTCAGTAAAAAAATTTGCTAGTTTTCAAGGAACAATACAGTATTGGAGTACCTTCAACAAATCTAGAGTCTTTATTAATCTTAACTGCGGATTGGCCAGTTGACTTAAGTCTGTCTGAAAGAAAAATGCTATTATGAACGACTGCAGATCAATTGGTGAATTGTACAGCAATTTTCACCTGTTGCTACCGGATGTATGTTTAAAAGTGCAACAATGATAATGAACACTATTAATCAATAGAACACTATTGTAGCATCACCCAAGTCAACGCAGTCTGACCTTTTATACCCGAGATATTTTGAGCTTTGAAAACACGGGAGAGGTTGAAATTTCTAACATTCGAATTCCACTTTTTCTGAAAATAATTGATTAGTTTGAACATATTATGTTGGAAATTGATGGTGGATGACTCTGATGAATGATCTGTTTTGATCAGTTTTCGCCTGACAATGTCTTTAAGACAATTTTGGCAGTTTGCTTGATTGCATTATGATGGTTTAGTGGCGCTGAATACAAGACTTTTGAAAATGTGTATCTTACGCATACTTTTGGTAGTAGATGAAGTAGGATGTAGTTAGAAATTTTTGAATCATTGGAATTATTTATCACAAATACAGACATCATAGTCGTAAATGATACAGTATGGAAAGCAATTCTACGCATGGCAAACAATTTCGAATCTAACATGGCACCGGCACTCAAAAAGAGCGGCGAAGCGTACTCCACTACAGAGCGGATGATTGAGTTGAAGATAACCATCAATGTATCGTGATTCAGACCAGACTTTATAAAACGGAGAAAAAAAGGATTTCCTTTTAGACTTCCGATATAACGGTTGAAAGTGTTTGAGACTAAAGTAAAAAGTAAATTCCTCTTTCTTTTACGACAGAATTTCTGACTATTTTAGCAAGATGAATGACAAGCACTCGGCGTCCCGCGTCTTCATAGACTGATGGAAAATAGGTGGATCCCGCCGTTTGGTGAATTGCGTGAATAAAAGTGACACGGCCACGTCAATTTGATAATTCAGTACAAATAATGTTTAAGCAGAAAACGTTATCTATTTCTGATGCAGATTTGAGTAGGAAAAATAGCAAATTAATGTTCAAAACTTCTGTTTTTTTGTCAATTTTGAAATAAATTGTCTCAGATCTTTCATGACATTAGAGTCACTATGATAAGTAGTTGCAGCTTTTAAATCCGCATATATTTATCATCTGCTAAATAGCCTTAAAAATTACTAATAATCAACATCTACTGTATGTGACAATAAGAACATAACAGCACTTCGCAAGTTTTAATTGAAAGGCTCTCATGCGAAGAAACACAGAAATTAAGTCCTTATTGATAAATGAATAGAAAATAGATAAATGGTGATCAGCAAAATATTAAAGATTTTGATTTCGCATTCAACTGAACAGGCTTTGACGATCAGGTTGAGTCACAAAATATTAGAAAATGTTCCCATCTTGCAATTAGACTCTAACTTCATCGGAACAATTGAAGACCGGGATAGAATCCCATTGCTAAGAGGATTTTAAGAGTCTCGTGGGAGACGACTTAGTCAAGTGGTTCCTTTAGAGTCAACTTTGTTACACGAGCGATTACTAACAGAATTTTTGTTTTGACAGATTATATTGTCCACACCCATTGCGATAATGTCATATTTGTTGGAGGCCCACAGTGTAAATACTCAAAAAATTAAGTCATATAGTGGCCACAGTTTCTTTCAAACTCAACAAAGAAACCGGTGATCTGTTGAATTAAAGGGAATGTGTAACATATGCTCTCCGAGGAAATTCAATTTTCGCCCCGCAACAGGCAAATAGACATAAAACGTGTGCCTATTGAGTAAGTTATTATGTAATTAACACTTTGAATGAGCTGCGGAAGTTAGCTTCCTCCTTAAAGATGATTAGGCGTTCAAAGATTTACTTGGTGTTGAATTGATTGTTTGAGGAATCAGTCTGCTGGTGAAACAAGTTCGAAGATCTAAAGTCATCATTTTTACAAATTGCAAAGTTACATTCACTATTCTAAAAAGCAAGCAAAATATGGAGAGCATGGATTGCCATGAGACCATGTCACCAAGTCAGCTCGACTCTCCAGTTAGTAGATAGTTACATCGCAATAATTCCCATTAACACTATGTACACGGCAAACTGGCAGTGTCCGTTTAATGCACATATATTGCAATGATTACGTATTTATGAGCTGAAGATGCGTGTATCAATGAAGACTTTGCTATTAGTGCCTGACAATCATGAAAGGAGAGCATTGCATTCAAATGCTTTGATATACACTTATTTATCACATCTAAGAGTGCCAGAATCAGAAAATTAGGAGTCAAAACGAGAAGCTCCGTTTGTCAAGTTTTGTTGAAAAAAGAGAGGCGTGGGAGTAGCAAAAAGCACAACAGGAAGTTACTGAGAACTACATCAGAAACAATCAAATTTGATTTGAGTTTGAAAAACCAAGGCGGTACTTCTATTCTTTCCCCAACATTTTTCCAGCTCTCCAAAATCATCAAATTCCGCCAAAGTTAGTCACATTGGGTTTAGAATAGACTTGATCTGTCACTGAGTGACACTACAACATGACTGAGAAGTCTTACTTGAACCCTGGGATGAAGGATTGGTCCCTTGGACACTCAGTTAGAATACAAGGTACAACTGTGATCATGAACTTCGTGTGATTGTTGTCTACAGACAAATGACGAGCAGTTGTCTAATTCTGAAGCTGTAAATGTTCTACAAGTCACGTAGGAGGAGTTTTAAATACTCAACGCTATGCGACGTTAGTGAGACTGTCCGTAAGAGCAAGAGAAGATCGTTGACGATGCAACACTCCCGGGTGTCAACAACAGAAATGTGGGGGGGGAAGAATAGGAGTACCTTGAAGGCTATAGGCCTACTATACAACCATGAATTGCACAAACTGAATAGACCAAATGCTCGCTGGATTGAAATGCTTTCCTTCGTCGCAGTTCTCATTTTCCATAAAAGAATATTTGCAAGAAACACTCCCACTTGTGTTACGACACTAGCATTTAGAATAGTCGTAGATTTCCCGACGCGTTTCGTCTTCTGACAGCGTTAAGGGATGACAAAGCTAATTCGAAAATAATTTATATGTAAAGAAGATGATAGTTCATGTTCAGCATGATCTATGCAATTCAGCGTGCTCTAGCCGTTTTGACTTGAACAGGATCCCTTTGCTTGTCTATGACTTTGATATCAAAATCGTCAATTATTTAGAGCAGAATTGTGTTCCTTGATATTGCATTCACTTATGGTACTCTTTCTGGATTACTCTGTTTTTGTGATCTTTATAGAACTATTCTTCGAGTCTGACAAACTGCCTCTGCGTATCCTATATCGCAGGAAAAGCACTTGGTGTGGTCATTGCAAGGATCTATTCTAGGAGAAGAATTCGTGCCAGGGTCACTTCGCCACAAAGTTTTCTATGTTTAGTAACTTTCGTAGCAACCTACTGCCATTGCCTAATGCGCCAGATCCACGTCGTAGATCCTCCAAATTTCCAGCAACGTCCACGAGATCAATCCAGGCAATGAATTTGTGTCTACACATCGATGGAAAATGCAAAAGCATCAAGAGCAAGCGTGTCAGTTAATCAAGATACGGCATAGTGTTAGGACCACCTAGCTCTCCACATGATTTCTTTGACCTGGATTATTCCTGACTTTTTCAAAAAACAAAAGAATATGTTTGCTTAAAATTTATTATTATTCAGATGATTCAATGCTACTTCATAGGAACCTACTAAAAAAGATCTAAAAAGCATCCAAAACAACTTTGATGTTGGCAACAAATGCCATAAGCTCATTCGTCATATTTGAATTGCGATCATAACATATGATAGGCCTCCATAAAGAATGCATCACCTTATACAGCGCAAAAGCAAAATTAAGACGCTCAGGGGAATAAGTAATTGCAGAAATCTAGATCGTGCCGAAATATTAGAAGCATTGCCTCTAATTTTTAGTTTAAAATTTTTAGTTTTAGCCTAGAAGAAATTAAGAGGCGCAATTTCCTTTATGATGCTCATGTTTCACGCTTAATATCTAATACTTTTGCAATTTTCTTCATCTTCTAAAATCACCAGACAAAATAAATTTCTGTGCTCTATTTCATATTACCGGATTTTCTTATTGTTTACCGCTACAAAAATCGGTCAGTAGGGCCTACATTCCGGTAATGTTAGCTAAAGCGTAAGCACTTACAGGAAAGACGCATAATCTACTGCAATGCGACAAAAAGGTTATTATAATTGTGATAATATTATAATAAATATAATAATCTCCTGTTAACTAGTTATGAAAGCCTTCTAGTGTGACGTTGAAATGAGAACAATACGCCGAGCAAGTGATTATCGGCTTCCCATTAAATTCATCAGCTGGCGCGAGAGGACTTTTACGAGTTGATAATCTACATGCAAATTCGCTAGATGTCAACTTCTCACTAGCAATGTTTACGCTTTTGAACGCACGCCGGTGCTCTGCCAATAACAGTGCATTTCCTGAAGTCAACTTGCACGGCATATAACAAAACAAAATGTGTATAGGGGACCTGATTCCAATATCTCGGGTCTGGAATCTCTAACACTGCAATAAGTCTCATCACTGCAATATCATCTACTGGTATTTGTTAATCAATTCTGTAACAGTTTTCTACGTTCCATGAAATACTGAATTTGAATAATAGTTCTTGATAGCATCGAGTAAAGACAAATAAAGGACCCTGTACCAGTAAGTAAAGTACCTTGCAAATAAAGTACTTTAAATGATATCAATATTTTATGTATGAATTGCCCTTGGCTGTTAAGAATTCATCACTACATGGATGGAATCCTCTTTATAGCTGCATATTTGGGTATGCACTTAATCCTTCTCTTATTTCTCCTAGATTTATTCAGTTGATTATGAATTTTGTCATTGATTGAGTTGAGATTATGATACATTTAGATGAAACAAATGAATATATCTCTTTCGAAAGTCAGATAAGAATAGTACAATTAACCAATTAGCATTGATAAATTTCTGTATAATAATGCTCAAAAGAGTTTTCGATCATAACATATCTGCGTTCATATTTAGTTCAAATGACATGTACAATTATTGAATCAATTCTTGTTAAGACGGAGTTTTCTTTCATTCATTGGGATAGAGTTACATCATTCAATCAGAGGTAGGAGCATGTGATTGTTCAGTTAACGGATCCCATGGGGCGTTTACTCATACTAGGTTGAAGATCAATTCATTGTTCAAGAGACCCATGAGAACCAACTTATCGAAAAGATCCCACACAGGTACAGGTCTTACTAATTATCAACAAGAAAGTCATCGATAATAAAGGAAGCGATTATGACCACTGCGTTAATGCGATATTAACTGGACAACCGCTGTTCGAATAAGTTGACAAAAACTGACTTCGGTCATTTTACATCAAACACTTTAGTTAACATAATCTCTGAGTAATTTAGTTGAATTTTACAAAATATAAAGCGCTGCAAGCAAGATTCACGAATATTTTCGATTGCAGCCTCCATTTATAGACGACATCTTTATCAATTTCTGACTACTCAAAATGTTTGGTAGTGTACAATAAGTGATTTAAGTTTCATTCCAGTCGATTCAAAAATTCTCCTAATCAACTTTCCTTTTTCAGCAGTAATTTGCTATTCTAAGCAGCTTCTTCTGCTTCAGATTTTTAAGATGCTTTTATGTTTGATCCATCAGATTGGTGGAAGATATACTTTCTTCCATAAAACTTTCATGCTTGACATTCCACAGATACCCTAACACTAATGAACAAATAGGCTAGATATTCAGAGGATTTCAGTAAAGACTCAATAATTTTGACAGTAAACCCCTGGCACCCCGGTTTATCTAATTTCGCTAATGCAACAAATGCTTCTGCACATTTGGCGGTTACGTGCTAACATTTTTAGAGTCTGATGTTCTGTGCATCATGAATTATTTACTTACATGAATTAAATGCAATGAAATACTATCTTAAACATTAAATATACTATCCTTACAAAAAAGCGGTTTATGTGAGTTGAACTCCCTGTGCCAAGAGCAGTTAAACATTAAATACATTGCATTACATTGAACATTTGTAAAAAAATTCATGATAGTGCTGCTGCATACTCGTGTACTAGAGGAGATACTATAAAGATGTGAAAATTTGATATTGTTGTGACTGTAATTCAGATGGAAAAGTATCACAAGTATAAGTGTGGGAGATGAGAAACAAGGAGGCGAGGATGCTGGAAACAACAGACATGAAAATGCTGAGACGAATTATAGGTGCTGAGCAAAGGCACAGACTGACAATCGAACAAATCCGAATGGAACTCAGGGTGGCCAGTATCTGTGGCAAGACAAGAGCAGCATGCTTGAGATTGCATGGACTAGATGTCTGCGTTCGTGACACGAACACGATTGTGTTTCGTGTCGTGTTGAGCCTTGTCACTCGTGTATGTGTCTGTGTTCGTGTTTTGACAATAGGAATCATGCCTTCTTTTCATGTTGACAAGGGTTCAAATTTTGAATCGAGATAGTTTAATGATGTAAGCTGTTCTAGTTGAAGACAAGCTATCTAGAATATATTATATTTCACGCTTATACATGTACATGTTTATCAAATAAACACCATTCTTTCAATGTCCATACTTGCACAGCCAGATCGGCTAAAGACCAATGCGAGTGCATTTATGTGCATATATATGTCAACAGTTGACCAAATATATGACCGAACCACGAGCATCAACCGCCCCTGTGCGGACTCTCAGTCTGTTAACAGACCGATGGCACTGCCTTGTGCCAGAATTTGAGCAGAGAAGTGCACGCCTGATTCACGCCATTGTCGCCAATCCAGCCATATCCACTGTAAGCGACATGTATTTTCAACAATGAACTTTGTCATGAATCATAATCAACAAACGGTGTACTTGAGTGCAGCGCAGCTTGATACACAGCTTTTTAATAATTCAAATTACTTTGTAAATCCTTTAAGCTGGCGCGGTCCCCAACAGTCAACTATTGCTTGGCATTGACAGGGACACCGGCAAGGATGTTGCAGGTGCTGCATCTGCAACACCGGCCCTAAAACCGGATGTTCCATGCGTTGCACATGTGCCCTCTTCATACGGATTTCATGAATTTCATAGCAGTGTTGACTCTAAGCTCCAAGCTGATTCGAGGTTCATGCTCATTGACTGACCAAGCTTTACGTTCGTGCGATGAATTTCATTGTAGGAAGTGCATCTGTTTCGTCACAGTTTACCATTCTGGCCCGCCACAGATACAGTAAAGTTATGCCTGAGTTATAAAGCTTGTCAATGGTGTACAGGAATCACCTTGAAGTTCATCCATCATTTGTAGCTTCTCTCTCCCAAAAGACAGCCAAAGTGTGATGACAATATGGCCTGGGGCCGGTAACAAGAACCGCCGTTAAGCCTGACGTTTACTGTTTGCGTAACTTTTACTGTGGCTGTATTTTAGAGGTTCCTTGATTTTTCAAAAATAGAGTATCATGCTCGTTTCGTGTGCACCGATTTATCATCAAGCTAAGGATTTGAGTTATTTTGCATATCGTTATATTGCATACACATAAATGTCATGCAATTCAGGTTGGAAATTTCTTTTTGTTCCAATGCAAAGAATTATATAGAAGTATAAAGAATTGCATCAAATTTTTAATTTGCATTGTTTCTCCTTGGTCCACTACAATTTAAACACAAAATTCAACATTTAAGCAAGTTGCAATTATTTGTAGAACAAGCCATGCAGTTAAGATTGCTGCTAAGACGTGTGATATGGGCATTCATTTAGACCTACTGGAAAAGCAACACAGAAGCTCTACTTAAAGTTGCCAGTGGATAAATGCAAGCCATTTCCATAAGCAAAAAAGAAAACATGTTGCGTAATATAAGATCTATTGGAATAGAATCAGACGTTTTTTTTATTTGTCATGCAGTAAAAGGGTGTCACGTCATCTCTGAATAGTGCAATATATTTGCAGCACTTAACTTATTGGAAATATGTGACATTTAGACTAAAATTGACAACAAAGTGACTTTTACTCGATCGATTTTCATACTACTCATGTCATGCATGCCAGAAATAGTTGATGTCCGATAAGTATGGAATAGTTATCAAACCAAGGCTAACAGGTGCAAATCTATGCGCAAAAACTTACTATGCAAGACCTTGATAGGCTTAATAATGCAACTGAAGTATTGAGTTGGGGCTTGGGAGGGTGGGGCATCCCAAAGTGCCCTCCTTGACGCCGGTGCAACACCTGCCCTAAAATCGTGCCAGCGTCCCTGGACATTGAACAATATATTTCACGTGAATTACTCGCAACATCCTACAACATATGACCATAATTGGAATAGAGGAGAGAGATGTCCATGACAGAAGACGTTGGAAAAGTATGACACCTGCCCCCGACCCGGCTAACTAGCTGGAACAGGAGCAAGAAGAGGAAGATGGAAAAGTATCAGTGGTATATTGCACAATTGTATCTCAACTTTCTCCTTCTTATAAAATGTCTATCTTTCAATGTAATTTCACATGCTGGGTTACCTTTGACAAGACCAGTCGAAACATGTCAGGTTTACATTTTTCTTCCTAATTTCAATAAACTTTATTATGACTTCGAAAGCATTCTGTGCGCTTTTTATTTATAAAACAACCAATTTCATCTTGTGAGACAAAGATAGCGCATTAACTTCATGATAATGGCAAATAAAATGTAACTAAAATTGATCTGAGTGTTTAGCAACACTTTGATGCAAAGAAAATAAGTGAACTGACTATGATGTAATTCAAAAATTTTATTCCTTAATCCTGGTCGATTTTTCAAGCTAAGAATTTGACAATTTTCAAGACAGCTTAACAAGCTAATAAGATTTATATCAAATTTCATTATCAGCCATGTAATTTACCACAGGGCTTGCGGAACACCTGATTATGCAAACAAACATATTACTAAAGCAAACTAGTTAGCTTTAACATCTGGAATTTCTATATTTACAGAAGTTTAGCCACGCCTGAATTCTGAATCACAACCCACTTCACTGCTCATAAAATGATTGAATAGAAAACATTTTTCTCTTTCGAATGATGAAATATTAAGAAGTTGTACCTTCTTGATCAATTCTTCCTAAATCGTGATGAGCAGATTTACATTCATCATGTTGGCATATTTCATTGTTTATTAAAATGATAAAAGTGCTATCTTAACATATTTAACACCGATGCTGTAATTAACAGTAATTCACATTTTTCACCTCAAGCTGTAAAGTAAAAAGAGGCTGTGAAAAACAAAAATTGAATTCAAACTATCAAATAATTTTCTATCCTAATTCCCAACTGAAATAAATGTTCTTAACTGCAGTATAAAGGGTTGATTCGAATGGAACCGCACAAGACGCCAATTCTTTCACCCTGTGGCAAATTCGGTGTGAAATCGTACACTAATTAGAATCCTTTTGGGACAATTCGAAGAGAAACGCAAGCATCTTGCCGTAAGTCTTTTTGGTGTTGCAAGTGGACTCAAAGCTTTTGGTATGATCCTTTGCTACTTTCATGGAAGCTCTTCTTTTATGAATAACAATTTATTTTTACCGTGTGATTATCCTCTTTTAAATGAAGTCATTTTATAATTGAAATTTTGAATAAATTCACTGCTCTCCATTGTAGGGAGTGCATACGAAGGGAAATTTGAATCCGTATTGAAGCAAAACACTGATAATCGCTTTTTGTGATATTTCAACGAAGGTCACAGACATTTTTTTGAAACAATTACAGAGTTAACAAAGAAACTGAAGGATTAAGAAAGACTTTGATTCAAAAGTCGTTTGCTTGAGAGGTTTCATGAAAACTGAATATTTGATTTCCATCCGGATATATTTGCATGATTGAAATATTTGATGGCTTGTAGTAATTAAGTAGCAGTTTTCGAAAAGTGACCGCAATTAAACCGACATCAACATGAGGTTAAAAATATTTGGGCTGTGCGCGGTGCACCGTTGCACCGGTTCTTTTGCGAGAACCGATTTTTGGTCCGGTGCACCGAAATGTTCGAAATCTGATCAAATTGATATTTTACTGTATAGATTTACCTATAAATTAATATATTCTATCTGAAAATCGGAGCAGAATATAGAAGATCGATCTTTAAGCATGCAATATGATTAATTCAACTAGTAGAACATAATTCAATTCTATTCATCAAATTTCTAAGTGATGAAATCGAAGCATTTTGAAAATCGAGGCTATATCATTAAATTATTGATGCATTTTCTGATGATGAGAAAAAATGTGAAAGCGGAACAAAAATATATGATTTAAGTCAATGAGAAATCAGTTGAGGGCCGCAAAATCTCATTTCTCGGGAGCTACGAATCTCGGAATTTCATACTGAATATTTCATGGTCCATCTGATAATCTCATAGTCCAGAATCTCAAGATATATCCAGCGTTCTGTCCGAAAGATTCTGGTAGAACGATCATCATCACAGAGAGACTGCCTGAAACCAAGTAATGTCGAGATGTTGAACCTCATGCACATTAATTTGCAGATGGCGGTGACATTGCTTCGATTCATCCGATTTTTCCTGATATCATATTTTTCATAATTTTGAATATCTTTGAAAATCAATGATTAGCTTTTCCTTTGCTATATATTTATTGCACGTGCATATGTATTTTGAGAGAAGCAATTAAAACATAGACGTTTCGTGCACCACTTCGTAATTTGGTCAACGCAACATTTTGACATTTTCTGCTTGCAACTAAGCATGATGAGAGTCACTTGCAAGTATTGGCAAATTAAAATTGAAGGAAGCCTAATAAGCTTTTTGAATTTTTTCTAGCACTTTATGAAATTTGCATTAAATTCTGAACATGCATTAACAGAAGATAGCGAACCTATCTTAGATAGAGAACCTATCTTCAAGATCTTGAAGTCTTTATTAACTATCATTCTAGAGCAAAAAAAGTAATATTTCGGCTACACGTCAGCGCTTCAGTGTAAAATATTTATAAAATACTTATAAAACTTTTGCCACACAACCCTAAAAATATACATGAAAAAAGGAGTACATCAACATGCAACATCAACATGACATACTGATTGTCTTGCCACTGTAAATGCCGGTAGTACTCTGTCAACAATGGAACAAAAAACTGTCGATATCACTTGGAGATGACAACTGCCTTCACCCGCATTCATTTTGTACTGTCAGCATGACCAAGTGGAGAAGGTGCGAGCTCCTCTCCACCACCTACTTCGGTTCGATTCCTGGGTCAGGCGAGTGCGGTCGGGGAATAAAGGTTGTTGATGTCTTTTATTGACTGAATAGTTATCGTTCTCTATAGATGCTCAACATCTTACATTGAGCTGCTTGGGCATTTGCTATTTACGAAAGAAAGTGGAATTAGAGGTAGCATAGGATTATAGACTAACTGGAATAACTTTTCATTCGATGCAAGTGATCAGCAAATTATGAAAATCAACCCATCAGGAAATTTACAGATGCTTTACAACACAAACACCATCTGAAACTCTGCGGTTTTTGTTTTCAATTTCAAAGTAACAGCAAACTATTGACTTGCTGAGAGTTTAAATCCAAACTCTCGACAAGAAGTTTATTTATTTTAATACATTACTCAGATGATAGCGACTTGCATACATCACCGCGCTGTGCTAAATAGAAAATGCTTATTAGACAACCCCGCGCGCTTGTTATCGCTATCCTAAAGTGTAAAATATGCGTTCAGCATATTCCAGAGAAAATTTTTGTTCGGTTCTTTCAGCAATAACATGCTATCATTTATACTGTGTGCCTATTGCCTATTGCATAATCACATTTGACATTTTAAGGAAATAGCAAATATTAAATGAAGAAAGAAGTCATTTGAAAATCTTTGATTCTCTAACGCTTGATTCGTCTGACCAAGGAATCGAACCGAAATCCGCGATAGAGAAGAGCATGCACTTTCTTCATTCAATCAGACCAACAGTTGGGAGTACAAAAGAAAAAGTCGTCTCCAAGTGACATCAACAACATTTTGCTGGACGGAGGTTAATCATGTGATTTTTGGATAACCGGTGAGCATGTATATCGTGCTATTGGTGCTGGCCGTAGCTCAGCTATCTGAGTTGTTTTGAAAATGTCAACGACTGACCTTTGTGAGAGAAGTTGTCCATGAATTCAGAATTCTCATACACATCACCATAATCCGTCCATCACTACGGAATCTGAAAGTGCTGTCCAGAAATTCATGCTTCTAATTCAGTACACAGCACTTCAACTTAAGTTATCTTATTAGCAACTATTTAATATAAACATATATTTATTGAAACGCAAGAATTCGCGCACAGGTCTGGGTGGCTTAAGTTAGTCATCATTTGCCACGCCATTTCTGTGACTGCTTCTGTGAAATAGCAAACAAGATAAAAACGTGAAGTGCCGACCACGCTGATCAAGTATTCATAAGAATTGCTTTTCATAACTTTTCAAGTTCTGTCATTAGTTTCTCATGAGAGGTGCTATGAAATATGAGTCAAACCAGACAACGCATTAATTATAAACGAGAAACTTCAAAAGGTCTCCGATGTGCAATGCCAAAAATATGCGAAGAGTCCATCGAAGATTCCAAAGAAATATTTGACACAAGCAACCGAAAATGACAACTAATCTCACCGAGATATGAAGTAAATTCTAAAACATCCATTAAAGCATTATTATCGAGTTCAGATTATAGACATTGTTATTTTACTTACGAGACATTGATTTTCTGATGCACTGAAATATACTTATTTCGTCTCCTCGAAATCAAAATTGTCAAGACATCAGTCTTTCCGCCTCCAAGCCAAGTATTTTTTTTGAAATAAGTATTAGGAATCCTGAAACTCCCTCATATGATTTGCATAGTCAACTTGATAATTTAATTAACTTTGAAAGATGGCATTCCATATCGTTGCGCACATCTAATTAGAAAGTCAACTATTATAAACGGACTGTTATAAATACGTTGCTTTTATTGAGCTTATTATTTACGGCGGACAATGTAAACAAAGTGCTACGTCCAATTAAATAATACAGAAACTACTATTGCAGAGTTTTATATACAAATTCCAAAACCAAATTGACATGAATTGCCAGGAAAAGTATTTTCGTACTGTTCATCTGTAGATTTGCAAGAGAGGTGTGTGGTGATTAAAGAAATTGATTCAACTAAACCTGTAAAAATCAAGAAGAACCCGAAATTCAATTTAGTAATTGAACTTTATGTATGTCTTCAATATGTAAAATTCAGGAGAAGTAGTTATGTATCTGTATTAACGTCATCAATGAAACTCAATGAATTTTAAATAATCACTTTTTTGTTCACCTGAAGCCGCTCTCACAGACGCACTTTTTAATCAAGTTTCTGTCGCCATATGATCAATCAGCTGTCATAAATATATTAGGTATTTCAATTGCATTAGTTAAACATCGGATTTTTTAATCAATGACTTGATTTCATCTCTAATGACGATAGCTTCGCATAGTCCGCTATCTGCGTTCAAATGTGAATCCTGTAGAAGCACTGAATTAGCAGCAAATGTCTTCGGGAGAACGTGAATTGAAGGTGTTGAAATTATATTGCGAGTCAATGAGACCCAAAAACGTATTAGACTTAATTTAGCTTCACTTATAATTTAGTTATAAGCCATGTATTCAAAATGATGATTCGTTCATCAAGCCTGAACCCGAAATTTTTTCAACTCGGACCCAACTGCTCATCTCTAATTCTCACTATGATATAATGAATCAATCAAGGACAATCTACTTTTATTGCATTTTGCATGTTTGTAGCCTTCCGAGGGAGCATACATATTGTATAATGTATTGAAAATCTGATACTCATATGCCACCGACGTAAAGTTCATTTATTTATGTATCCAGAAAATTTATGTGTGTGCTGCTGAAGTAAAAATTCCATGTCGCACCTTATTCGCTTCAATTAGGTCAGATGGTCAAATTGCTTAAACCAAACCGACCAATGCGTGCATAGCACGTCATACAGTATGAACTGTTCCGATTCACCATGATTGGGAAGAAGTCATTGGAATATATTTAAATTGTTTGGTGACTTCCGAAAGCGTTGTGAATTTCACTTCGGTCGCGAGAGGGCTAATTTTCTTCAAATCCTTTTGGATTGCACATAAACACATTGAAGAATCGCAAACAATGTCAAGATTTATCATTGAAATTTTGAACAGAATGTTGTTAATCGGAGATATCTCAATTCAAAAATCACATGATGTTGCGGCTTGAGTTAACCTCCGCTGAGCGCCTCCCTACCGAAAATTTTATCTAGCTCCTGAACGAGGGAAGACACGGACTCCAAATTTTAGATAGCTTATTTTCTACGTCTTCCACAGCATTCCACCAATTTTGAATAACATCGGTTAAATACATTCGTCACAATAAGATTTCAAAAATTTGAATGTGCGACAGATTTATCGAATTTGCACTATTTTCGCCTTGAATGTTTTCGGGTGTCCTTATTAATGTTAAAACCATTCGAATTTATAAAAGAAAATAGCTCTGGTGTCCATTTGAACAGAAAATGACAATTCCCTTGTAGATTCTATTTAAACTTCGACGTTTTGAATTCAAAATTTAAAATTGTGAAATTCTCGTAATTGGACCGGCTTGCAAAATACAAACTTGCTAATACTTATTGGTATTTTTAATCTAATATCAAAACGATGATAATATTCTGATTCGTCATGATGAGAGCTTTCATCTGGTGTATTCTGTTCTGAATTTGGACCTTTACTTTCTGAAATAAGCACGGGGGAGATGAGCGCCTTCCCCCAGGAGGACGCGTTTGTCAAAACACCTCAGTGGGGCGAGGGTTGACGCACATTCCAACTGGGTTCTTACACGTAAATCATGTGAATCAAGAGCAGTCTTCATTGTGAGAAATAGTGCGATAAAATAAAACACAACCATATAAGCGCAAATGCTGGAATTCAAATATATTTCTGATGATAGAATATACCATTCATTGTACATGCATGCAAAGGTGGTTCAAAATTATAGCTATCGGTAAGTAAGTTTAAAAAGAAAATCTATATTGTTGTTATTGGTGCGTTTTACTGCCATGCATGCTTATAATAAAGACTAATTTGAAATAAGTCGAATCGATTAGACTTTTAAATTGAACACACCCATCGTTTGGTTATCTGCTACCAAAAATTGTATAATGCAGACCATTCTTCAACTCCAAATCAAACTCCAATTCATCGAGATTAAATGTGCCATAGAGATAGCTAAAAAATATCCCTTGAGTTGGGAGCGATTTCAATTTAGCGAAAACAGCGTGTGGCTCTTGGTCACATAAGCAATATTTTTATTTCGCCTTCTTCGAATGATAGTAATTCTTAACTTTTACAAGCTCGCAGCTTTGAAACTGCATGTTAAGTTCATCAAATATAAAATCAAATAGTTTGCTTACATTATACAGTTACTTACAGTCTCTTGTTGTTTCTGTTGCAAATATGCTACAAAAATCTTATCAAACTTAAGCACCGTTTACCCAATTATATTCAAAGTCACTGAATCCATGAAGAACTTGCCTTGGGGCGTCATGTGGACGGACAACTTCAAGAATAAAATCACATGTACCGTCACCGAAAGGTTGTCTATGGATGATGGTCAGTTCTTGGGAACTGTCAGCAAACTCGTACCTATGGTTGCGAGATATTTAGATCCACGGTTCAAAAAGTTAAGCTTTGTCAAAGAAGAAGTGAAAGATGGGATTGAAAATACTATGAGAGAGGAACTGGAGAAGCTGGACACAATTGAGGACGAAATTTATTGCTCGAGATCCGGCAGAGAAGCGCCATAAGTCAGCTCTTGAAGATTTACTCGGTTATAATCTTATGGATGAAGATGACTTGCCGATTAACGAACTGGAACATTGCGATGTAATAAAGTTCCCAAATGCCTTTGAGAACCCTTTACTATGCTGGAAAGATAATAAAAATGTGCTTCCGAAGCATGACTATACCCTGATGCAAGCGCAACTTCAGATTCCTCTGAGCGATTATTCTCTTCGAACTGATTACTGTTTCAACAGCGAAGAATGGCATTAGCTAAAGAAAATGCTGAACTCTTTCTTCATGAAAATCTTCCATAGTAAGTGGTGTCTAATTTGAATTTTCACGATCTAATCAAAAGCTTATTATACTGCTTCTGTTTGAAATATTCAAAAATTGATTCTCTGATTAACATGTTGAGATATCAGATTTTACAATAAAACATCTATTATCAATATAATTATTTCTTAATTTTGTATTTGTAACTAGGATGACAGTAACCGGGGTTTATATGTCCCTGACTGCTGTATTTTCATATCATGTAAATTAGCTAGCTATTAATTAGTTAACTAAATAAAATGAACTAGTTAACTAGTTAAGAGAAATCTTTAACTCCTTCCACCACTGCCAGGTCCCCCTCTCCCACATATACTTATGGCGTTCATTAATAGAATAAAGAAATGTTGAAACAACTCTTTTGTGTTGAGAAGTGTTAACTACAGAATTGCATACCGAATGAAGATGAAGACATCACGCAATAAACCGCAGCCTCTATTGGATTTTCATTATATCGTGTCGTTTGACATGACCCGACACTTTAAACTAAAATATTTGAAATAGTTGGTCGCATAGTGAATTAATCGACGTCAAGGAAATACCAATAAACCAGTATTATACCTGGCGACAATGAAGCTACGTGACAATACAGAATTGAAAGACGAATTATTTCAACACAAAGTGGTGTTGTTCAACTATTCGTGTCAAGTTACTTCTGTAAAAAAAATCCTCAACAATTGACCAACTTGAGAAACACATTGCAAGTAACAACTGATGCACTTTGAAGTATTTTAGTACTTTTGCTAAACAGCCAAATTCTTTGCAACAGTATGGCAATAGAAAAATAAATCAGTTAGCATGACTTTTCAGAAAGTACACGATCTATTGAGTTTGTTAGTCACGAAGATTCAACTGTAACGAAATATCCATTTTCTAACCGATGTCGTGGGACAATGCATCAATTTCAGAATGTCACTCTTAGATTCTAATAAGTCTAAATAGGTCTTAACTTATGGGAAGTCCTCTATGGTGATAGTAATGTCTTAGGACAATAATCCATAAGCAGAAGCTCAAATTTCATTGACATTGAATCTTACAGTTTCAAGAAAGATGGGAGTCACGGCAGATGCATCCTTTGGAAGATTGTGAACATTTAAGGCAGTTGATGGTACTTGATAGCACACGTGCGAAGAAAACTGTAGGCCGAAATCTGACTTATATACCAAGGGGGCGAATTCCCCAAACATCGCCCAATGTATTTTTCTCTGATAACTAAAGCGTTCATCCTTTCTGTTTGAATTCCCATGACTCTTACATGTAGTGTCAACTTGCTCTGCAATAGCATGTCACATGTTTTTAGATTTTGTCAACAGGAACGCTTTCTTCATGACCCGTATGCAACAGCACCTTTAAACATTGAGATTTCGGAAATCACTGATGAATTCGAACATCTGTATCAATTTTCATGTTTCTGATGAATCATTCACACAGAATTATAATTGCAGCGCTACTATGTTGTCATCTATCCTGCATAGCACAGGTTTTAGAATTTGCATTTGAAACATTCAATTTGCACTACTCATGTAGATACCATAAGTAGTGCTAATGTATCTATACATCTGCTTTATCACTTATTATTGCAGTGAACATTTTTATTGATGTTGTTCATCTATGATGAATATCTAATCAGATTGAAAATTTTCAATGATGAATTCTTCAATTTAACTCATCAAAATCCATTCCTTGAATTCAAATTTTAGTTTATTGGTCATACTACCAATATCAACGAGTTGAGTAAGAACCACCATTAGAAAGAGGATGCTCAAAATCTGCATAGCAACAATTTTCATTATACTTGAATAATTACTTAAGAAAATATAGACAAAGAACATAATCTAAGTCAAATTAAATTAGAAAAACTTCATCCAAATTTCAAAATGCTATTCATGGTAGCTTGTCTGACAGATGAGCTGAATTAAATTAATTTCACCATTGTGAAAAGCATTCGTGAAATATTTTTGGTCTTAATTTTCATCAAATCTGACGCAAAAGTTCAGAAAATGAATAGTCTGTTTAATTATGTCTGCGTTTCTTACCTTGACATGGGCATTATTGCATTACAAAATTAATTGGTGGATCTATAGTACTTCTAAAAATTAAGCAATAATTCATTTTAACTTTCTGAACTCTAGGAAGAGAGATTGATGTCTCTCTGTCGCTACTTTGTTCAACTGCAAAGATCAAAACGCTTGTGATATGACCACAGACTCATGATTACTGGCAGATCTTGGGTCAGCATATAGCAGTCGAGACTAGATAGTGTAATTGCGATTTTCCCAAGTCTGTTATCATAACTTACCTATCATTACCAGGCATTGAAAGATCAAGTGGTTCAGCTTGTGGTGGAGAACTTTTATGTTCTTGTAATTCGAAGGTGTTTGTTGATCTCAGAAATTGCGGCAACATTGTCATTTGCATTTCGTGTGAATATGGGTTATACTGACTATCTTCAATGAATGGTTTGGTATGGGAGCAGGACATCAAACTGTGACCAGAATGGGTAACACCAGAAGAAATTGTTGTTTGAGGAAATGCTTCACCACCATGTATCTGGTTAGCTGAAAATAACATGCATTGTTCTCACTGATATTCAACATGTGAAATTGCTTTCGATATCTAAAATGATATTTTGACAGTCAATTGGACCTAAAATTATCACTTCATTAATTGGCTGCTAGAGGTTTTCAATTTGTTGGTAGTTGCGTCTCTGTTTGCTTGTTGATCCCCTTACAGTATAATACCTTCCTGCAGTATATACACGGTACAAGTTTCAACAGTAAATGCATCTTCTGTCGCTAATTAGCAGACATGCTTTAAGTTGCGCCGTATGCAGTTGCTTCTGTATAAATACGCTCTTCATCTAATCTGTAATTTCTGTCATTAGCATTTAAAAAGGGTCTGGACCTGAAACGTCCACCGATATAAAAAGGAGTTTTTTTTTATTTGTCGGCATGGAATTGGAGGAAGAGACAACTTATATTTTCAATATCGAAAATAATTGCACTAAAAATGCATCTTCTTGCTGTAGTACTTGTAAGAAAGAGAATTATGCGTTTCTCTGGCAGATATAAATCCAAAATAAAGTAAGATGCATTGTGCATCGCTGTAAGCATCCCATGGATATAAAACGTCCTCGGACAGATTCAATTTACCCGGTTTTTCTGTCCTGAAACATCGGGTTTGTCACTACACTGTAAACTGTACAGTACGAAAGCTGGCTGATTTTGACTACGAAAGCGATATGCACAACAGAGGGTATACCAAAATGTACGAAAGCGCTATTGCTCGTGCTGATGCACAACGAAAGCGGTTGGCATTCCAACTGGTTTATCTTTATCGTCCAATAGGAAAGCCAATCGCTTTCGTAGTGTATGAGCACGAACAATAGCGCTTTCGTACATTTTTGTACATCGCTTTCGTAAGTAGCTTTGGTATTGCACATTTTACAGTGTACTTTTTACTTTGAATGAATCAAAAAAGCTCTTGCAACACAACCACCAGACAATTTATCAATTATGTTATCAAATTGCTTAGATTACGTCATATCAAGCTGCAGTACTAACAACACGGTATGCATGAAAGTTTAGGTCTTTTAAGACAAAGCGCCGGATTTTCATTGCCTTGTACAGCTTGGTAGCGAGCACAATTCTAGATCAATGTCTCGAGACGATCTCCACAACTTTGTCGTCATTACTATAGTTCAGGACGTATCGTGAATGGAGATGACAAGAATTTCTTGGAGATGGTAGGAATTGAAGCTGGAACATTTCCATAACGAGTCTTACATATTGAACATAGCCTTAATAATTTAACATATATTTAATATAACTTATGGTTTGCCCTTATCAGATGGTAGGTCAAAGTTTTCATTATCAATTGAATATGGACTTAGATATGAATATACTACTTATCAAAATGCCAATCCTATTGAGGTCAGCGTCAGACCAGGTGCGAAATCCCTTAGTCACAAAAAGATAACAAAAGTAATAGCTATGAAAAGAATAAAAACCAATGAAACAATAGCCAGTCGTCAGCAGGTACTCGCATGGTTGCGTTTCGGCTTCTCTACTTGGACGCTCAAACCCAGGTGGGCAGGGTCCCGCATAAATGCGGCTGGCATTCTGAAAATTCATACAGCACTGATATGTGGAATAGGATAATGCTGAAATGCACATGATTGGTGGATGCTTAACCATGACATACTGCCTTAATGACTTAGCCAAAAACTAAAAATATATTCATATATTTCCAAAACATTTCATAGATATAGCAATAAAATAAAGGTGAAAGTTAAGTTTTCCTTCTTATTTTCTTACTGCGACCCACCGATGATTCGATGTGCTTCAGAATCGATTGAGAATTGCACTTTACCATCAACTAATGATATTCTGCTGCAGTTAGAAACGATTGCAGTGTAAAGAGTTACCCGGTCTGTGTTGCAAGCATTGCCCCATTCGTGTTACAAACTGTAATGCTTCTTTTCGTTTAATTCATGGCATTTGTCACCATTAACCTTTTGTTTTCCGTCCTAGCAGCGGCTGTGATCTACTGGACTCATAGTTTCTCCGTTTATCAGTTTTTTACTATCTAAGTTTATCAGATTGAGTGCATATTGTTGTATAACCGTCACAGCAATTGCAGCCGCCCTCCCCAGTGACCACTCTAGTATCGAAATATCGTCCGGGCGAGTCTGTAGTTGGTCACTCGAACAATTTGTTTTTTCCAATTGAAGACGAAGTAGCGATCGATTGCAGCTTTCATGAATTCCTTTTTCTATTGTGTCTATGGACGACATCTCCTCCGCTTCTGCATGTCAGCGCGTGACGGTCGAGCGGATCAAGATTTGAATCTTGATGATAAATAGAGATTATTATCCATCAGGCTTGCCGTGGGAATGGGAATTCCCATGAGATGGGAATCTTGTTTCAGGTCATGGGAATCCCATGGGAATTAAATGAAAATTTTGATCACCAAAATAAGATAAATTTAAATCTTATTTGAAAGTATCAACTCTTTTTTGGTTTGCAAAGGTTGTCAGAAAGCGAGAATGCAGGCTGTAGTTGCACTCATCTTTTTGGATGACTAGGCGAAGCCGCTCATGAATGACGCACAGATTGAAGTGAAAATACAACATTTATACATGTACATTGTACAGGTGTGTCTACAGTAAGCAGGCTGTCCTTGTCTGAAAAAAGCATGATTCTGTCAGGGTGACGAAACACGGGTCGGTAACCATCATCATAACAATTCTTTTCTTGGCTTATCAATCTTATAAGAAGACTAATATCGGTCTTGAATGAGAGAGAAAGAGAACCTGGATTATGTAATTATCTGTTGAGGCTGTCTGTCAATTCGCATCGTCAACCGACGGGAGGAGAATCAGTATCCATGTCAGTGACCGACCGATTCTCTTGCCCCGTGCGCTGCATGATCAATTTCACTTACGCAACTTTTGACAATTCAAGTGAGGGAATGTGAGCTCGCAAAACATTCTTTTCCCCTGATTGACGCTTGGCGATGATTCATTAGGCTGCAGACCGAAGAGGAACCGAGCTATATGATGTAATTATAATCGTCTGCAACTTCTGTTCCCACTCTGAGGCAGGTCGTCGGTGCGATGTCTTCGAACAAGTTCTTCGAAGTAGACAAAAAAACTCTGCAGCAGCACATTTCTGCTGCTCGTGTATCTTTTGTTCCGCCACCGAAGTCATTAACCAGTGGTAGTGCCAATCTTGATTCGAGGATAAAGGCCGTGCAAGTGGACATATCACCGGTTGCCGAGAGCTCAGGAGACGACAAGAAACCATTGCTGGCCCCTTTCCTTTATTGTGATGCCTGTAAGAAATTGTTTCTTTGGTTTAAGAAGACAAGAGGACAGTGGGTCAACCAGAGTGGGGTCAGTGCAATAAAGCGCCATCTCGAGAAAAACTGCGCACCGGCGACGTCGACGTCCAATCAACTCACCATTCACCGAAGTTTTCAGTGTGCTCCATCAACAAGCAAGCCTCCTCTTCCGAAAGAAGCAAAAGAACAATGGCAGCAGCATGTAGTGAAGCTTGTTTGTGCCCATCCGACTGTGTCCATCAACGCCATGTCTCAAATTGCATCTTCTTGCGCAAACTTCGCTTCTTCGGTAACGCACAGAAACAACAAGATCAATGACTATTCCATCGGACGAACTTACATTTCATCGGGGTTAATGACTGAGGGAGAGCAATCCCATGCGAAGTTGCAACATCATTTTAGAAACAGTCTCAACGATCCGGATGCTGGTGTATCATGCATGATTGATTTTTGGTCTGGAAGACATAAACATCGACTTTCTTATTTTGCTATTGTTGCTTGTGGACTCGATAAAGATTGGCGTTGGTTCAGTTATCCACTTAAGATTTGTGATTTTGATGATGTACCACACGACGCTTCGTTCACTTTCAAAATTCTCGAAGAATGCATTAAGTCACCGGATGATGAAAAACAGGGTGAGCTCTCTCAACCCATGTTATAGTTAGTGACAACGAACCGAAAATGGTCGCAGCGTTCGACGGCCGTTATCTAACGACGCTGAACTTGGGTGGTAGAATTGGTTGTACCGAACATGCCTTGTTGACTTGTGTCAAAGACGTTTTCGAGAAGTCTCCACCAGAATTACTAAGTGGCATGCTGTCTAATCTGACTTCTGTAGAATCTTTCTATAATGTACGCGACCAAAATGTGAAGCGACTGAAGCGTGCTAATCCTGATAAAAGCACGACTCGCCCATGGCGCTTTCAACATTCTCGACTTCGATCTGCGGTGGACAACTACACTGTATTTCTGTCAGAAGAAGACTGTCATGTATCTGACAATTTGCCACCTTTACCTTCACTGAAATCTCTGTTGGATATTATGGAAGCCGTCAAGTGCTTCTTTGACAGAGTTGAGGTTGATGAGCCAACTTCTCATCTATCTTACCTGAACTATCTTACTTTGGATATTCACTTTTTCCAAATGCAGATTAGTGAAGAAGTGCCTGCCATCGCTCGGGAGACTTGCTGCCTTCTACGAAACCAGATGAGAAAGAAGCTGTGGCCATATTGTGGTTCATCATTTGCAAAAGCGGCTTGTTATTTGTCAGGCATTGATGTCTGCAACACGGCTTTGGATGTGGTGAAAACTTAGATATTCCAGCAAAAAGACCCGAGAATTGCACGTGTTCATGAATGAATGGGAGCAAGAGATGCAAGGATTCAAATCGAGTGTTGTGAACTATTTGAATCAGCTGCTTGATTCAATGCATATATCTGATATACCCACGGACAAAGTCAGTGATAACCAGGAATGTGAGCCCTCGACATCCAGCGATCCGTTTGAGACATTGTTTGCTCCACGCCCAAAGCGCATGAAGACTTCGCTTCATGAACAAATTGAAACGGAAATGTTGCTTTTTGAGACCATTCGTGTGGCCTACAGACATCCGACCAAGGATTTTTGGAAAGAGAAAGGACCACAAATGAGACTTTTGTCAAAGTGTGCAAAAATTCTTTTTTCCACCCCAGTGTCATCGCTTCTGTAGAAAGACTATTAGCGAGGCGGGGATTCTCTTATCAAAGCTTCGAAAAAGGCTCAAGCCTGACAAGCTCAGCGCCATGATTTACACAAAATATGCTTGTAAGTTAGAGACTGTATTATAATTCAGTTCCTAGGTTTGCATGAACATTTGTTATTCATTTGATATATTTTATAACAACGTTTGTTAATCCATTGATATTTTTCTAGAGCATCAGCTATTCTCTTGATAGCCTTCATTGCCGCATGGTAGCGTTTTGCGCTTGTTAATCCATTGATATTTTACTTCAGTATCTGCTATTCTCATGATTGTTTTTATACCCGCATTTTGTTTGTTAATCCATTAATATTTTCTTGAGTATTTGCTTTTGCCTTGATGGTTTTCAAAGTGACGCTTGTTAATCCATCGATGGTCTTCATTCGGCATCACGCGGGTCTCAAAGTAACGGTTGTTAGTCCATTGATAATTTATTGAAGATCTGCTATTCTTAGATTGTAGTACTGTCATTCGTAGGCCTTTATACATAATAGGGCCTACATTGGAAAGTTTTTATAATATGTAGCTTTCATCAATCCATTGATATTTTTTAATGTTTGCTTTTTAGCAGCAACGTTTGTCAATCCTTGGACAAATTTTCAATGAACGTTTGTTTCTGGAATATAAATTTGTCTTTTTGCATTTGTGGCTTTATCATCAAAGTTAGATAGAATTGGAATTACACCGTACCTAAATACATGGGATGCGAGCGAGCGTATTATCACATATTCACAAATCAGTAGTTGTTTTCTGCTGATAAGTCATAGAAATATGCGTAGGCGAAGTATTGACTTCATTGCTTGTATACAGGCACTATACTTGTATTGTAAACTTAAATATGATATTGCGATGAGCTAGAAGTTTGCCATGTTCATCACAAGTACGGCACCGCATGAAGTGAATCAGAGTGAATAGACATGCGAATATGTGTATGCATAGGCCTATATGTAATCGAAGACTATTTCGATGAAGTCGTCTTTATTGATTGACTAATCCCTGAAACAAAATGATAGATATTTTTGATAATTAGTAAAAACTTGCAATTTTTGGAAATTACAAAATAAGATAGATTGATATGCCAATACTTATTCATCCAAAAGATAGGTCAACTAAAAGCGCTTAATCTCATCAGTTCAATTGCGAAAATCCGTTAATCGACTTGTAGTCCGAAAGAAGAGAACCATAAACCGTATATAGGAAGAGTAATGAGCCATGGGAATTCTGATGGGAAATACTGAAAAATCCCGTGGGAATGGGAATTCCCAAGGGATTCCCATAAAAAATCCCGTGGGAATGGGATGGGAATTCAAAATTAATTCCCACGGCAAGCCTGTTTGTTATCCATAGATAGGCCAAGCCACATTTCAGAGCTATATTCATCTCATTGGTCTCTACAATGAAAAGTCAGGAGTAATCCGGGAGAAGGAATTTCTCTCAACCAGTTGGCAGCAACACTCTCAAGTCAAGATTTGATAGCCTCCGAAGATGATTGAAGAAGTTCATAACGAGAATTTTTCTCCATTATTTGTGACAGACGATGCTGAGAATACTGATCTACTTTGTCAAAGTTATAGTTATAGAAATGTTCTGTACTATATGACCATTGAGATGATGGTCAACAGACTAGGATAACATATTCTACTGTAGCCAATCAATTTCCAATAAGCAAGAGAAAGTGGAGATAGCGACGAATTAAATTGCAATAAAACGCGTTACCGGTAATAAGCAATCAGTTCTCAATTTAAGACGTAATTTTGTATTCACATATAATGACGATTTCATGTTTATTTATGAGGTTAGTGAACATAAAACCATGCCAAAAGGAGAAATGGCACTGCTAATGGGAGAAGTCTTTCAATGGAAAATTTGATGATCATCCCATGGTTAATAGGTCCTACAGTTGTCTCAAATCGTCGCACACGTCTAAAATTGTCCAATGAAGAATTATAGTACCCTAGCTTGACATTCAGTAAACGTCTTCACATGTCGATCATGTTTGTCAATGATAAAGTAATAAATATTTCCAGCACTTGAAACTAGTGTTCCTTTAACACTATTTTACCCTCCTCGAGCCCCCTCCCTCACCTACACATCCAGCTAAAAAAAATTGCACAAAAATCTACGACTTTCATTTCGTTTCATCATTTGTTTACTTAGATGTTTAGTTAGTGTATTTTCCTGCTCAAAATTATAACTGAGATTCTAGCCGATTATTTCCAAATTGTACATATTTCCAAAAATATCTATTTGAGTTGTATTCAAAACTGAAACCTATTTTTGTGAGCTAGACATTTCTTCTGAACTCCAGTTTGAACAGTCTCTTTTGTTGATTTTCAAGGCTACAGTTGCTGTGGAGTGCAACAAAGTGAAGCATTATTTCTTGTAGCTTTCGAATTATGAATGTGACACCAACTGTCACAATTTAATCAATACAACTTGAAATATATTATAGTTGTAACTCAACTTCTGTGGGCTTCAAGAATACATAGATTTCCATTTCAACTTTGTGTCATCTGATTGTAATTGTTCTTCAAAGTTGTTGCTTTGTTGTCAAATAACTCGGTCAAGTGCTGTCGTCAAAATGTCTTCAAGTTCTACTGAAAGGAGAGCTATTGCAGACAGAAACACCTGGACTATTATTTATGAAGTCCTTTAGCATGGTTAATTATCAAGTGACCTGAAAGGCGTTCCTCACTTTTGAATGCAACCGTTTCATAATCCTTTATATTTTCATCCAAGTAGTCTAAAACTCAATCGTGTAACTGATGCACATAAGTAAAATCACACAAGTATAAGTTAGGAATACTCTTCTCGGAAAATTTCCAAGTTTTTACGAAGCTATCCTTCATTAACTTCATCCAATTGTCAACGCAATGAGCATGTAGCAAAATCTGTATTCTTATCTCTACTCGTCTTCAAAACTCGTATTTACGTTGTTTGGATAACATGTGAGGGCGAAAAAGTTGCCAAGAAATTTGTCACTTCCTATAACAGCTGAAGTATTTTGTTACTTTTACTTCGACTGTCAAGCGTATGTACTTAATGACAACGCACGTATTAAATTTTCTTGTTTGAATTTCTATTGAATGCGTTTGTCCCGAGGTGTGGCTAGAATTAAACTTTAAGAAATCAATGTGAACTATTAACGTACAGAATCTAGAAATATGCGATCGAGTTGAATTAGTGTTTCAACGGGACCCGAAATAAAACAAGTGACAAGACTTGGTGTGAACAGTAGGCCTATGATTGAGCATTGAAGTCATCAATAACTGTCTTGATGTTTTTGAAGTTTGTAATCTAAATATTTTTCAATTCTGCATATTGTAGGTATATTTGTAATTCGAGTGTATAAAGCTTACATCAAAACTTGCGATGTCTAATGTATAGGCCATAGGCCGTACCTAAGTTTTGATATACAAGAAGCTTTGTATGACTAAACTGCTTTCTTCGGCCTTCCATTATTTGGAATATATCAATGCTGCATGCAATCTAATTTTAACTACATTGCTAAGAGCAGTAAAAGTAGCATGGTAGCAGTGCAAATCGAAAAATTCGTATGACTAGATCTATATACGGTGCAGGCCTACGCATATTTCATTAAAAGATGGTGTACTTTCATTAAAAAATAAAATGATATCATTGCCGATCATAGCCTATAATCGAACCCTTTCAATTTAATCGAATTCACTTCTGAATAATGCTCTTCACATTCAGAAAATCAGTATATCTATATCTCTGGGTATATCTCTAGGTATATAACATGTAATTAATTTTGGTTTCATCACTTATGACATGATATGAGATAGCAGTGGGCAGGAGAATCATAATTCAATAATGAATGCACGAAGATAAATTCTCTCCCGAAATGGCTCCAATGAAGAGTGATGGTAATACATGATAGAGTAATGCGTTTCGGCTTCAGATCACCACGAATAATGAAGCTTCATTAAACAAAGTGAAGAAATGCTGTTGTAGACCACCATTTCGAGAGACAATTGGTCTTCTTGCATTTATCACTGAACGTCACTTGATAACAACATTGAGACAACAACATCAGCTCAACATCGACAGCGGAATTTCAAAGAAATGTTATGTGCAACGTCACTCAGAACGGACCAACCCTTGGGACCAATTGAACTGATGAGGAGGAGTTCATAACAACTCATGAGAGCATGTGATATCATTTTTATAGATGTAAGTTTACAGAATGAATTAACATGTATTGCAAGCTACATCTCAGGAATTTAACGAAAATGGACTTTCTGCACTTGCTGGATACTTATTTTCATCAACAATATTAGGCATTCAGATTGCGTTTAACTTTAACCTGATAATTTTCAATGGACTCGGTTGAGGAAAAACTCGTTACAAATTCCCTGTAGGTCAAATATTGTTTACATTTCGTTGTTTTTGGCCTACACTGTGAACTGAATACAGAATAAGTCGCTAAAATTAATTGTTATAAGCTGCAGCCGCATTCGAGAAACACACTCCCTTGGATTTCTGCAAAATAATAGAAGCTTTTAATATAAGAAAAAACGAGTTTTTCCTCTACGTTTTGGGTCTAGACCGTTCTTCACAATTAAAAACAAAATTGGAATTGACTGATCATGATAGCAATGGCGTTAAATTAGCAATTCGATAGGGTACTATTGATTCAACCCGTGGATTCATGAAAAATTTCTTGTCCGTTACTGCATGCTGGGTGGGGTCTCGGAGACCCCAATAATTAATTACGCACATAATTGTTTTTTTTGAATGATTTCAACCAGCTTGATACCAACTTGAGGCATAGAGCATCGGCTATTATGTGTTTTCAGGGTGATACAAAGGTCAAATTACAATTGTTTCAATTTTATGCATTTTCAGTGACGATGGCAGCGTTTTAAATCATCCTGTACTTTCATATTCCCCTTACAATTTTGTTAAAGTCATTTTTAATAGCTTTTCAATGTAAGACCCATCTTCTACAATACAGTAAGAATCATTTAGTTGCATAATTAAAAGCGCATTTTCGTTGGTACAAATTCCCTAAGACAAAAACTAAAACAATGAATTCCATCATGTTTTGTATATTTTAGGAGATTTCAATCACTTTAAAGCATTTAGTTACAGTATGAGTCGAGCAAATAATTCTGTTACAAATGCGGCATGCAACATGCCGACTTTTTGTCCGTTCCTCTCGTTACAGACTGTACGTTCACCACGGGTGGTTCTGGTGAAGATGTCGACAAGATCTGGATAAGGCCATTCCAAGGTCTGAGGAAACAGCATCGTCGATGACTTGTTAGCACTGAAAGCTGCAGTGCAGTAGAGTATGAAGGCATTGATCTATATCAGACCATATCAAGACTATCACAAAACTAACATGCCATCGTCTATACTGCAATATTTTACCGAATATGTTGAGATCCGCTCGTCTACGTCATCAACACCGCCCTTTTAGAGTTATAATACAAGATCACCTCTGGCTTTTTCTTCTGATCATCCGACGGACTTTGGTTGCGGTATTGACTTTACAATAGGACATTTTTTAGTTTTGGACTGAGTTTTCAATTGTATACGCAAAAATAGAACTATACAGCTCCTTCCTTGATAGCCACGCATGGGATGGGGCACTTCTCGTTGATGACTTCTAATTGTACCAACCAGAGTAAGTTGCTTCTTTGCAAGTTCGAGAAATAATTGTAAACTGGCAACAAGTTGTCGCAGGTAATATTTCTGCTACTGCCAAACAAATGCTCTGCCAATTTAGTGACCACATACTCTCCAAGTGGTCTTGTACGTGAATCTTCCCTTCCTGTATAAAAGTGTATGTTTTAATTTTTAATTGACGCAAGATTTAAAATTGTTTTTATTTCTACTTAGTCGACATGAAAAATGAAGTATTATACATTTCTGAACATCTGAAACTGGGGAATTTATGAATATCAAAGCGGTTAAAGCATATCTATAATCTCCAATTTTTAAGAAATTTTTATATTCCATTACATAAAATCATTGAAAACTTTACAACAAATGTTCAATCACGTCACCTTCGCTTTCTACAACAAGGTGCAGTCGTAGGAGGAGGTTTGCAATGGCACTTTGTATTTCACTTGAAGAAAAATTGTTGCATTCTTCTGCTATTCTGTGC
Organism: Prostheceraeus crozeri; assembly: GCA_907163375.1. Lineage (NCBI taxonomy): Eukaryota > Metazoa > Platyhelminthes > Polycladida > Euryleptidae > Prostheceraeus > Prostheceraeus crozeri. The sequence goes on from CAJQUW010014991.1 coordinate 186,610, forward strand.
ATTAGCTGATTCATTGTAGAAGGACGACTGTGGTAGAAGACACGACCCTTTAATGTCCCCCAAAACCAAAAATCGAGAGGGGATAAATCCGGAGATCTTGCTGGCCATCTTATGGAATGCCCTCTTCCAATGACTCGATCATTGGGGAAATGTGCCTTTAAGAATTGAGTCACGTCTCCATGAAAATGGGGCGGTGCTCCAGCTTGCTGGAAGATAGTGGAGTTTTTGATTCCCTTCTCATCCAGTTGTGGCAACATGTGCTGCTCCAACATTCCAAGGTAATTGTTTCCAGTGACTGTGGAGTCAAATAAATAGGGTTGCAAAACGAATGTTGACGATATGCCACACCAGACTGTCACTTTTTCAGGATGAAGCCCTTTCGAAACCAAAACATTGACTGGGCTAGGGCTCCATATGACACAGTTGTGCCGATTAATGCTGCCATCAAGCGTGAAATTTTCCTCGTCGCTCCACAGGATGCGTTGGATAAGGTCCTCATTCGTAAGCAGCCAGTTGGCGAATTCAAGTCGATGGACCTTATCGCCATCCGTTATTTCTTGATGGACACGTGTGCGATAGGGATACCATCTCAACTGCTTGCGAAGAACTGTCCACACATTAGATTGAGAAAATCCAGTCGCTTCCGAAATCTCACGGGTGGAACAGCAAGGAATTTCGCGGCCACTCGTTATCTCAGCAACAGTCTTTTCCACTTCTTCGCGCTCTTCTCTTAAACTTTTACGTCCTTTTCCTGGAGAATCGTTTACAGAACCGGTAGCTTTGAAACGAGTCACTAATCGTTGAATCGTAGTGACAGCGAATGGATCTCTATGCAACTTGTGTTTGGTCTTATATGCACGTAATGTTTGAAGGCAACTTTCATGATTTTGAGCGTACAGGAATATCAATTCAATTCTCGTTTCAGTAGACAGAGACATCTTAATCATTTGACAACAGTGCCGTGTGTTGCAAGCCTTTATTCCACACTTGATAGCTCTGTAAACGCTGTTCATCGAGGCTTCATAGCTCCATCGCTTACTGATCGCTTTGCAAATGCTTTTCATTGACAGTTCATGACAATGAAATTATCACCATCAAGATCTCAAAGGCAAAATGAATTAATAGAAGTGTGATCAGATTGATGATAGAATGCGTCTGATTTTCACTTGCTACCCTTTTCTATTCATATCTAATATCAATAATTTTTCTATGGTTGTGATTAAAGGAAGTTCAATGAAATGAAGTAATTCAATGGTAATGAAATTCAAAGATAAAATATAAAAATTTCTTAAAAATTGGAGATTATAGATATGCTTTAACCGCTTTGATATTCATAAATTCCCCAGTTTCAGGTGATCAGAAATGTATAATACTTCATTTTTCATGTCGACTAAGTAGAAATAAAAACAATTTTAAATCTTGCGTCAATTAAAAATCACCCTGTACAATAGTTTCAGCTGTCAGCAAGGATACGGAATTTAAGCCCATACCTACAGGGCTTGTTTGGCATGTATTGAACCAGAAAGCAACGTCCTTTGCATTGATGGAGTTGTTCATCTATTGTCACATTGGTTATGAACATATAATAGCATAACTGAGCGTTGGATATGAAACCAATGAGGACTCGCACAGCTGCAAGTCTATCTCGTTGTCTGGATATTCGTGTCAGGGGATTGTCAAACCGCAGTATACCTCGAATTTCTTCAAATCGATTGATGGACAATGTTTTTCTGAATATATTCCGACGAGTGCGCTCTTTCCATGAGTCTCGTACATACTCACTGCTTCTGCATACACCACGCAGAATGCGAATCCCGATGCGTGCATTCATCTCGTTGGAATCAATGTGATTCCAAGTGTTTCCATTCTTTCTTTGACCTTGCCTGTTTGTCTCTGTAATCATTGTCTCGATCATGGCATGGTCGAAGAGGACTTTGAAGGAGTATACAAATTCTTCATTTATTCTTTGAGCTGCATAACTTGTGTCAGACCCGGTCTTTGTCGTAGAACAATGGAAGTGCGCTCCCTTCCATGTGGATTAGGTTGTTGGGTTGTCCATTTCTGTCCAGATGGCGCCGTCATTGATCTTACTGTACGATGGTTGCTTGGCTCTTCAATGTTACGTTCGTAATCAGAGGACTTTGAGCTGCTCCTTGCATCTGGAATTGTTGCTTCCCTCTCATCCGGTTGCAAGTCAGACAACGCCTGTTCTATATCAGATTACTCCATCGTAACCATCTCTGCAATATCCGCTGCCGTACGCAGTCTTCTGCGAGACATTTTCAGAATGTTGATCATTGTTGGAACCTCTATAAAAGCGATTTGATCTATGATCTGATCTCTAAATACAATTGGGTGCGTATATAACTCAAAAATCGAATATCACCTGGTCAAGCAACTTTGACTTGCATCCAGCTATTGTTGACAGTCGGTTATTCAACGCTCAAAAAATGACTGAATGGGCCTATAGTTCACATCAAGTGAATCAAGCATTTCCAAAGATCTAGTAAAATGAATAGATCGTTGATTCGTGATGTCTCTGTGTGCCAGACGGTGAAGCAGAGAATTTATTATTTACAACGTTCCAATTGTTAGGCAGATGCAAACGATCTCATAGATATCGGATGGCGACGGCGTCAAGGTTGTATACGATGTGCTGTATTTGGCCTAACTTTCGGAATGAAGCGATAGGATAAACAAACTTCACGCTCGCATGCTACCTCGTCATCTACCCTTGTTACTAGATCTGTGAGCATTTCCTACCTTTTGTAAGATAGCGATGCTCAGTAGAAAACAGGATAAGGTACATGTATTTGTGCAAAATGAGGGTGTGATATTTAGCATTATGCATATATATGCATTATGAAATATATGTGTGAAAATGCCAGAATGCAAAATGGCCGAAGCAACTATGAGATGCACCTATTGTGAATAGCCACAATATTTCAAAAAAATTGAAAGAAGTCTTCTTGTTTAATTAGGATCGTACATGCTCACGCGAGCTAGATTCAATTATGCATGCACTGTACGTGTAAATTGATAACGTACATGTAGGTCTATATTACAATAATCATGTTTCCAGATGAAATAAATTGAACAGGCACGTAGTACTTTACATTTACCTAACATGAGCATAGTCTAGATAGTGCTTTACGTCTATGTGTTATGAAAATTTTTGACTTTTTTCATTCAGCAAAAATTGACCTCGTCTTGCAGCAAAGTACCATTTTAATGTAGGAAGAAATATTTATTTGAGAACTGTCATTTACAATGTATACACTTCATCCAAAGATATCAAAAGTCAGGAAGTTTGACATTTGTAGCTGCACTGTACTCAGAGCACTAGGATCTTTAAAAAATTGGAGTGTGTTACACCCCATATGCATCCACGGGTTAATGCTCAGCCATATTAATAAAAGTATTTCTTAAGCGTGATCATATCATAAACTACTCGCAACTGAAAGAGCAAAACATCATGATCAAAAAGAATGATCATAATTAACTTTAAAAGATGTAGATGTGTCCACATTACTATTCAGATTCAACAAATGACGCATGAATTTAGTGAATCATGAAATCAAGCATATGAAAATTCAGTTATAAACTTGAAATCTCAGACAAGAACGTTGTGGAAAAATCGTTTTTCTTCCCTTAAAAGCTTCTATTATTTTGCAGAAATTTGAGGGAGTGTTTATAATGCGGCAGCTTATAATAGTTTATTTTATCAACTTTATCTGCATTCAGTCCAAAGTGTAGGCCAAAAGCAAGAAAATGCAACAATGTTTGACATGCCAGGAATCTATACGTCGGAGAAGGCAAGTGCGGTCGAGGAATCAAGTTTGTTTGGTGTCTTCTATTGACTTAATAAAAAGCTGTCATTCTCACTCGATATTCAATATATCAAGATTTTGTTGTTAATCTGCACTGATGACAGTAAAAATGCCAGAATTATCTGCAAGTCGCGCAATATTGTATGCACTGGATACATAATTTCATTCTTAATCTAGTCTATGGGTAGGTGCATACACAGGTGCATTAACTGCATCAATTAAATATGCGCAGAGCGTTAACATCATGAATATGACATTTGAAAATTTGCAAGCTAAATTGAATTGAGCTGATTGCTTCGTAAATAAAAAAAGTCGCGGTTCAGCAGATTGAAAATCAAAGTTAGAAGCAGATTTAAGTTACATATATGACAATGCGCGGTCCTTATTGTTAGGCATGGACTCCATTTATCAGGTCCCTTTCAACATCACTACGCAAAGATGCTGATTTTCTGTGTATATTCCGGGTTACGTTGCCAAAAGTTAGAACAAATGTGCATAAAAGTCTTGTATGAATATTCTGATTTGAGTTACCAAGTAAATTGCTATATTCTCTTTTTCATCTCTTCTGAATCATTTTATATCTTATTACCTAACATGTGAAAATGGACATTTCGATAATTAGTTGTTGCTTATCATTCACGCCTGGTGTTAATATAAGAATCAATGAAAAGTCAGATACACCAATGAGAAGGTAGAAGGTACAGATACACCAATATTTGAGTATGACTGATGATGATTCCATCATTGCTGCTAAATGTTTAAGGAAAATTGTAAATTACGAAAAGTAGAAAAATGTCCACTGTCTTCAGGATTCTTTCTCAATTGAAGAACGCGTTAACAGACTGCATCCTATAAGCTTGGTCGTCGGCATGGTTCGGTAGGATCCAAACTCTGACCTCTCTGTCCTTTGGGCTTAATCAGCCTATTAGATTGGATTAACAAGCTAATGGTTCAGAAACCAGGCTACTCAGCGTCACGGAATATCTGTTCACAATTAGTCCTTTCTGAGCAGCGTTAACGAGTCACTGTAGGACGAGATACACCGTCTACAACTGTCAAGAAATTTGTGTTTTGTCAAATGTCTTGTTTTTCATATCCAATCTCAGAAGAAATGGCATTCACTGATCTCTTAATGATATGACATATTTTTTGTGTGTAAAGTGATTGCCGTACTTTTTGATGCAAATCATTTTGAGATTCAAAATATTTTTCATGTAAAAATACCCATCAACAGTTGACCACGAAGAAAACTCAGAACTGGAACTGCAGCCTTTCGAGAAATGAAAAAGCACCTGAAGAACAACAAACAGTCTTCCAGAACAAACAACAAGTCTTCCAGTGCTGTGCTATGACAGCTCGAGAAATCGCTCAGGCTCTGATGACTACTTAGTGTGTCTATATGCGGACACTAACTTCCGTAACTCCCATGAGCGCATCCACGTCAAACGAGAAGCCATTTTGCCGATGAAGTCTCAATATTATAAAATAACAATTACGATAATGAAGTGTCAACTTTATGGTATAACTATTAGCTAAAGATAAAGATTTTCAAAAAAAGTACTTTTAAATCCTGAACAGTTTTAAATTAATTTCAATTTTCTCCTTCGGACCCTGAACATGCATTTTGTCAGGGATGGTGATACATGCATTTTGTAACGGGCACAGATTGGTCAATCAATTTTTGCATCAAAGGAGAAATCTGGACAAAATGGACCAGAACTGGACGATGTTGAGAAAAATCTCCAAATTTCTATGCTCAGGAAACAAGATTCGACCACAGATATCCGCAAATGACACATGCTAATAACCATATGCCTCGCAATACATGTGCATCTATGATTTTTATAATTGCATTTAATGTAGGCTATTGTTACAAGCACTCCATTTAGCAGTCGTCGAATAATGATGTAATCGCTTTAAGAGCAGAGTTTAAAAAGAAGCAATCTATTTTGAAATGTTAGAAAAGAGACATGATGTATTTCTTTTATTACAGCATTATGCATATTCACTGACAACTCACAGGCTGTCTTTAGGTGTGAAATAGAGCGGCTGCATCTCGATAGCAGACTGTTCCTAAATTTACTGTGCCCTTAGTTAATATCATGCTACATATGTCAGCATCTACCACGTTTCTTGGTGTTATTAAATGCCTTTGCATTGGTCTCTCTAGCAAGCCATGGTTGGACCGTAGAATCATCGTCTCTCTCGTGGCTTGATCTTCTCTCACTGAGAATGATGTCAAGGTACTTATAAACAAGTCTGCATCATGCTCATCAGCTACTGCGATCTACATTTGGGTTTAAAACATAGTGCACGTTAAAAACATTTATTTAAACACGGCTTTCAAATGACACGACGATCGGTTTATTGAGCGTGTCTTAAGTCACAGCTTTAAAAAATTATGTTTAAACCACAGTTTAGTACCGGTATATTCATGAGCAGGGTTTTGCTTTCATGCATATTAAACAGTATTAACAGTCATTTTTAAAAGCAGTCTCTTAAAATAATCTTCAATATCAAGATATAGAAACAATGTACACACCACAATCATAAAACCATGTTTAAAATGTCTTAATAGCAGTTTTCGAACATTTTTGATAACCCTTTGATAACACAGCTATTCAATTGATATTAGAAACTTTATATTATGCATATGAAAAATAAAAGAAGCGGTAATTGTGCTCTACGTTAATGTGCACCAAGAGGTAGTTAACATCAGTACATGAATTCACAATTCAAATCAACACCATCAAAAGGTAGTTGCGAAAGTCTGACATGCTAGCAAAACCAAAATTCATCAGCTTCTACAAGTAAATCACCTGTCACTGTTTAATGAAGTGAAGATCAATAAAAGGTATGAGATAGGATTTGAGCCCAAAAACATGTTTCAGAGTATCTTCATAAAACAGGCCATTTTTATGCCTATTTACAGATAATAGAAATAATTACTTTGATTAAATCACGGAACGACTAAAAAATCGAAGAATCCAGGAAACAGAAGAAAACAAAAAATTAACACAACTATCTTAGTGGAAAGTCAAGTAAGAGAGGTCACTTAAAGTCAAGTGCATATAAAATTATAAATATAAATTTATGTCTAAAACATGGAGATCCATACCCTAGTACAGAGTCGCATTCATAATTCTTACAATATGTTAGTCGACCTAACTTTTAAGGACACGGGAAATTAATTAAAATCAATGATTAACCGTGAAGAAGCGTGAATGCGCGAAACGTGGGTCCTGTACATAGCTTTTATTGCAATTTTTATCCAATAAATTCTTTAAGAACTCACTTCCACGTACTTTTGGTTCATCAACAATTAATCATATGTATGTACATTGTACATGTATAAACTAAAGATGAGAGTTTGGCATGAGGCTTGACGAGAAGCTAACCACAATTCATAGATGAAGAAGGCCATGAAACAAAAGAAACCAAAAATAGGATCGCTATGTGCGGAGTCATCAAGGGGAAAACATGCAGCTGCACAAAGCAAGGTTTCGGTCCATCCTGAAGGGTTTGCCGATGGAAATTATGTGATCGGTGTCATGTATCATGAGGCAACATCGTAAATGGTAGATTCTACATAATTTCGAGCATAAATTCTGCATAATACAAGCGCTCTTCGGTTGCAAACGGTAGCAACTTCAAGGAAATCTTGTCATTTTTCGTTTCTTGGTATTAATTACAGTGCAGATTTGAGAGGGCATTCTGGTGTATTCTTTCAGTACTTGCCAACGTCATTCATAGCCATCATCAAGCCTGGACTTCTACATGGCTTTCCCTACTTCCGTAACGCTCATCAGATTTAAAGTCTAAAGTTTTGCCGATCGAAGCGACCATGCAAGCGTGTTAAGGTAATTCCTTATTTTTCAAGTCGATTGCTTGCCATACAAACCCCTACATTCTTTTAATTGGTACTAAATGTACACTGACGGCGTCTACAGCATCTATTGACATCACTTCGCATCGTGCTGCCTATATTTGAGACGTGCAGAAATCCAGCTATGTGCGGCATGCTATAGATCAACAGACTGATAAAGTAGTATACTAATTTCGGCATCATTATTGACATTCGGTTGACTATGTAACAATTAAATGGATCTATATGCCTTCTAGTCGAGATTATATCAATGAACATTTTCTATATTATAGTTCTAAGTTTTATATCCTGTCTAGTGGAACTCAATAATAGTTTTTCACAAGTTCAAGTTAAGTTGCTCTAAATCTCATATCTGTTGTCTGTTGATTAATCTGTAATTGATGCGTCATCGACACTAAGAGCCCTCAGTTGAAATTGTTATAATACCTAAATCAGTTGATAAAAGTCCTCAAACAGACAACATTATTGAAAGCACTTCCAGATGTTGCCGATTAAAGAGGAGAGTTTCATAAATAACCGTCAGAGTCTTCCTTTCCTCAGTAGAAATTCAGTGAGTTATCGTATTTGTCTTAAAATGAATGGCATGTAAAGAGCTTTAGCGGACATAATTTTGTGAAGTACTGTGAAACGGCTGTGAAGTGAATTGCTAATTGTTCTCAACGGCTTTTCTTTTGACTCGATCCAACGATCTGTTGGACTTTAGAACAAGAGAGCACGTGAAAAGAGATTTCATTTCTCTTTCTAGCTAATGCCAACATGGATAAGAAAAGAGTTATGCTGGATCAGTCGAGTGTATAATATAATATAAACTTTTGGCCATTGTCATGAAATCTTGATATAGAACCTCATTTCACAGTTTCGACAATCGCGCCAACAGCTGTCTTTTAAGCTCAATTCTTCAATATTGTAACTTACATCGCAAAGGTTTTTTCAGGTTCATGATGGCGGCTAGCGGACAACCAGACAAGCTGAAAGACAAAAGAGTTGAGCTATTAGTAAATGTGTTTGAATCTAAAGTAGATGTGAGTATGATGGAGGAGGGGCGGCGCGTCCATCATGAAACAAATTTCTCTGTTTCTACGCGTGACTATGCTTTGATATGGAGCATTGCAACAGAGATATAGTTTCAAGTCGTTGCGGAAAGAAACAATACGGATTTGTTTAATGAAGAAAAATGGCTATCAGAAGCAAACATTTTCACCTCTTCTCACAACTATTTCTTTCACAGAACGTGATGCACGGTTTAAACAGCAACTTAGAAGTAAATTGAACATAATTGGTTCAAAGATGACAAGCAATGCCTTGGCAGAAATCTCAAGGGTAATCGCTGCTCCACCCTAGTGACTACCAAACGTTTCTAACACATGAATAAATAAGAATTATTTGCGCACTTGAAACAAACATTGTTCCCTCACAAAACCAGAGATTTCTATTTTCTTATGGCTCTAATAACTTATCGAGAAATATTCTTCCTATCATCTCTACTCAACAAGAAACGATATTTAGAAAATTTCTGAAAATGTCCGGGGAATATTTGAAAGCTAAGTCGCTCGGTTTTCTTAAGGCGACAGAGATGTAAACAACTGAGCAACCTATCCATTAAGCAGATGAATAGATTTTGCCGAAATTGGTCGCCGCCGATATATAAAGCAAAGTAATCGTCTTGTCTACCAACTGTTGTTTATGTGTGCTCCTAAGTAAAGTCAATTTTAGTTGTCTTCTTAATTTGCCTCACCATCTTTTGTCTATAACTGCACGTGGAATGAAACAAAGAACATTTTGAAATTCCCGTTGACGATTTATTGCCGGCTTAACAGGTGGAATAACTTAATACCGTGAATTATATGAACAATCCAATCACGGTCGCCCCAGAAGTGAGATTTATTTGGCCTTTGCATTGTCAACGGAAGAGCGAATTCTGATAATTGATTGCATTTTGCATTCATCAAACATTTGCTTTTAAATTCATCGAAATGATAGTTCACAACAATGTATATTTAGTGATGTGCTATCCCACAGGTTTATTTATGCATCCGATATTATATTTGTCTACATTATATAATTATTCATCGCATTGTTTATTCTTCCATGCTTTTCAGCTGATGCTAGGCCCTATTTTTCTTAGGTCTTGTCTCTCTCAATTTAGTCCAATCACTCCTACCGACACTGCATTGGTATTCGCCTATGTCATCAGTCACCGCAGGGCTCCTGATAGACCGCCAGCTATTTTCTCAACCCATCCGTTTAAATGGTATTTTATTTGAATGTATCGTTCTACTCTTCAACTATCTCCTTATCACAATGTTTGAAAAATGTATCTGTATTCGTTTATATTCTCCTTTTTTAAACAGTAATTTTGCAAAATTCATTATTTAATACTGAAAGGCATTCATCGATATGAAATTGATGAACTTAACCCTTTCATGCATGAATTATTTTCAAAAATTAGATTTTCCTCGAAAAAAAATTTTCAAAAGCAAATTGTGGGCGATCTAAGCATCGTGCGAGACTGGCAGTGATGCCATTGGAATCATGTTGATCTCTTCTTCCTTTTGGTTACAAGTTTTTGCCGAAATGGGATTAACATTTCTGCGCAATGTTGTTCCAAAAGATGTGGGTCGAACTGTTGTCAAAAGGACACAATGTGCATGAAAGGGTTAAAAGGCAAATATGACAAATATGATAAAATATGGTTTATATTAAGCTTCATGTATACAGTTCCTATTACTAGCTCCCGTAAAAAATTCCGATTAAAAATTATGCATGAATTTTTCATCAAGAAAAGAAGTGAGACCAGCATAGATTAAACGTTGAGAAACACTGATTTAAATGGACTTTTAGAAACGCAATTTTGATGATGTCTCATCATCCGTGCTGTAAACGTGTAAGATAGATTTCCAATGTATTATGTATTGCTGGAATCAAATTCAATTAGTTCAGCGATTCTGCGTTTTGATGCTACTCCATAACTTGAAATGATCATCATCGAATTCTTTAAAGCAGCCGAGTAAAGCCATAAGTCTAATTTCATGAAAATCGTCTTCTTTCTAAAGTGCACACTAGAAATAAAGTTAAGACATAACTTGAGACAAGTGAGCGTCTACGTGAAAATCACATCTTCGACTCGATTATTATTTGTGATTTGAGTTCGTTCACTCCTCACAGATTGTTTCGAGAAGTCAAGCAATATTTGTTAGGATTTATGTATCGCCGACATTGATAACTCGGCGTCATGAAGCTTCTCTTAGAAGTAGAGTTCTCTGATTAGAATGCAAAAACGTGAGTGAATTCCCTTACTTTTGTTTAGGGGATGGGTTTAATCAAAGCGCAGGACGCCTATTTCATTTTGAACAGAAAGACAAAAGAGAAAGTTTCAATTCCTTCGTTCAAGATGCTGACAATTCTTACGAAAATATTATTCGAACATTGTTTGTACTCAAAAGTAAATGAGATATGAAAGTCAAATCAGTAAAGTACCGAATACAAAGCAATGAAATGCCAAAAACATTGACTGCAAGTGTTGTTCCTTTATTTATCACAAATGGCGCCAAACATCCCCTTAATACAATGAAAAATTCTGCAGAAAGAAGCAAGGCGAAGCGAAGAGTCGAAATGTTCAATAATGATATTTCAGTATCCAAGAAGTTATCATCTGCATTGCGCTTTGCGCAGACTTTTCTTCGGGCGAAGAAAAAGCCTAGGAAATCCTCTTACCTATCGTTTTATATTTACAATGCATCATAATGAGAATAAAGTAGTCCCGTGGCATTCCGCTTTTACTGATCAGCAGATTACTAAGCTAATTTTTGTCAAAAACTTCTCGGAAAGATATCTTTATTTCAATGCAGTTCGTTCATTGATTCATGGACGAGATGAAAACTACACTTTAAAAGATTGTGAGTACTATATTTTTTTCATTTACTGACTTGATCCGATTTGAAATATACCCGCGGATCGAGCAATCGATGTACAGCGGTTCAGCATTAAAGTTGTCCCGTATTTATTGATAATAATTGCGCCATTGTTCTACTTTACAATGTTTCAAGAATATATCGTGTTTTGTAAATAGAATTATTAAATATTGATTTGCATCCGCCGTTCATAAATGTGGACAGACCTGAATAGCCGACATTTTAGCCAAAATCGGGAGTCATTCCTCATTCTAATTTACACGAAATGTCAGCACTGTGCTAAAGCAGTATTTGATGAAAAATCTAGGGGTAAAAAGATCCCAGCTTCTGAACAGTGCAATCTGAGATAGGCACTTCGCTTGTGGCATACTGCTATCGCGAGGGCGTGAACAGGGTGGGGGTAAATGAAAGGAAGGCAAACCGCAGGTACAAGGCAACTAAAGGACCTCGATTTCAAGTTGGAAGGAGGAAAATTGCTGAGAGAGACCGGTGACAGCGGTTTCCAGATCGGGTTGGCCTTCTTCGAGAGGGGCAAGTCAAGTTTTTTATTTAATTTTAAAATCCGAAATCCATGAAATAAAAAGTAGGCTACTAAAGTCTAGAATCACTGATTCATTTATAAGACACACCTAAATCGGCGGGTTGCAAAGTGTGCTTCGTTTCGATAAATTAAAAAAATGGGGAAGCTTGCTAAACTTGTTTCTGAAGAGTTGTTAGAGTCGTTGATCAGTTCTATAGGCTACCACGTAGGATATGTGATTTCATATTCATTTTTCCTTTCCTTCCTGTAAATTCAACCGCACGACAATTACCTGGGCCGACCGCACAGAAGCAGTATTGGATAGTGAGTTGTTCAATTGATGAGTGATACTGTTAGAGATATATAGCCTACCAGTGTTTCTATGCGGTCGCCTTTGGTTTGTAAGACAATTGAAAGCAATAGTGTGTTTGCCTGAAACGTATTGGAATGTAATTTCATTTAAGAATGACTCCCCACGTGTTAACCAATTTGGGGATAATTGACTAGAGAATGGCTTAGAATTATACATGTGACCGATTTTGCTTCATTATACAGTCACTGACCAGTGTTTTAAGCGAAAACACCTGAGACATTACAATTACCTAGTATTGCAATTTAGGCCTGTTACATCGAGCTCATGTTCATTTTTAGATGTTTTATTGCTATTAATTTTTATGATTGAACGAGACGGCTTACATACAGTCAAAGATAGTGAAATTTATGCTCATGTCAGTTATAGAATAATCTTTGGTGAACATGATAAAACATTATTCAATTTGAATATTTTAATCGAATATTACAGAAGTTTGAACTATTATACCTTCTATGCGATGTGCGACTCCCGTTAACATGGCCTCTACCATTACATCCCGGAGTGGGACAGCGAAGAATTGTATTCTGCAATCCGAGAGCTGAAAGGAAAATCAAAAGAGTTATCTAACTGTAAAACCTTATTAAGCCGGATAAGCTCAAAGTTTTGTGAAAGACGAGCGACCTAACATTTGCGTGCAGTTGACAGTAATCCGCCAGAGATGAAAAACCAAGCCAGTTGTTTCTCAAAAACTCGTCTCATCTTTATCGCTTTCCTATTCTAGAAGCCCAGGCCAAGACAAGTTTTTAACACTCTATTTTGTCAAAAGACGCGAAGGAAAAATTACCTTGGATTGTGTTCTTATCCTTTCTCGGACAACCTGATAGACTGGAAGAGAAAGAAAAACGATTTTGTGAAAGACTATTTTGTCAAGTCTCGATGTCAAAGTAACATGACTGTAAAGGCGGCTCATTGTCGAAAATGAGTTAAACGACATGTTGCTTTTAGTGGAGATATTGTTCGCTACTATCATTTGCTTTCATAAATCACTTTCTGTGAGGGATAAATTCACTAGTTGTCATAATAACACATGATTTTAAAGAAACAGAAAAAATAGAATTCTTCATCAGCACGACGTTGCTCTTCTTGCATTAAGTACTATCTGATCTTAATAAGTATTATTCTAATGAAGTGAAATATCATGTAATGCATTCCGCTTTCTTAATACTACATACTTTAATATTATAAAAGCAAAATACATGTATAATGATATTTCAAAAGTAAACACTTCATTTTGGATCATCTATCTGGACTTTCACTTGTTAGTTTATCAAACAAAGTATATCAAAAAACGTGAAGCCAAAAATTTGTTTATCTATCTCGATGAATAACTCAATAAGCAATATCAATCAATCGTAGCAGTCAAAAAATTTCCCGTAAGATTATAGTTTAAAAAGTGTTCAAATGCTTGCCGTAGATTTTAAACAAGCATTTCATTCATTTGATTCACGTAAAAGCAATTGCCAATTTTGATATGTAGAACCTTCTGTTCATCAGCCAAATGCTTTGATTATGGTCGGAGAGAGGTATGTGGCAATGACAACTTTGTTATGATATTCATGGTTATTTCTTTTTTTTGTGTCAACGTCACTTCAGTAGAGATGGTAAACAGACTGTTTGTCATTGATTATCTTCCATGCGTAGAGCAAGCATTAATAACATTATATAAATACTTTCTTTGTTCATTTCAAACTTTCCTGAAATCGTTTATTTTTGCTTTGAATATTGTCTATTGTGGTTAGCAAATGCATATGCTAAATGCATTATTATAATATAAAAATTTATAATTTTAAAAATATTATAACGAAATAAAAAAACAGTGCATATTATAAATTCTTATCTTCGAATCACCATGATGAATTGTCAAATGGTCACATGACAATCACACAGCGATGTCGAAGTGCTATTCATAATAGTGGTTAAGTCACAGTAACAACAGAATATGAATATTAACTTCCTGAACAAATGCTTGTCACGGCACTTTGAAGCAAAAGCTTGAAAGTAAATGCCACTTTTAGTCAGAGCGCTGTTTGCTAATATTTATCCATTCAGCTAAATATCAAATCATGTGAAGCTAGTCTACATCTCCTTATGGGCTGTTATGTCCGAAAACCAATATTTTCCCTTTGAAAATTCTTCAGATAAATCGCAATTTATCAGATTAAGGGCAAATAAATTTATGGAATTGTTTGCTTCTTTCAAAACAATCTGCTTGTCTCTGTATTTTGACATAGTGAAAAGTAAATAAATGATCGATTTTGAACTTTCAAAGGATCCAAATTTCTCTAAAAGCACCGAAAAAGTGCCGGCCGGCTTAGTCATGAAAACAGTTAGCTCTGAGAGGAGTGAGCAATCACTAGACTCAATTAATCACAGAAATCCTCTGAAGACAATGTGAACTTACCTCCGATGATGAGAGTACAATCCGGTTACATGACCAGTTCCGTCGCAACCCGGTGTAGGACATTTATTTTCACCACAATTGATTGTCTTGCTACCTGTAAAGTATTTGAAGGTCTTCAAACTTGAGCGGCTGTTACATGCATGATGAGAATCAAGAAAAAGACCAATTACCAACAATCAACTGAAATCAACTTTAACAAGCAGTTATACGAACAATAATCAACCGATTTCATTAAGCGATGAGCATTGGTGACATGGTGATCAGCTCCCTGAACACCGCAATTCGTTTTTCGACAGGAAAACCTTAACTTCCGAAGACGATTTCAATTTTTTTGATTCCAGCCCTATTTTGTATACCAATGCTGTAACCAAGTTTGGGCAAAAACTTGGGTCAAAACCCAAAATCCAAGCCCAAGATTCAATAAATGAGAAAGTAAACGAAGTGCATTCTGTTTGTATTTTATGCTGACATTAATTCATGAAATGAATTCCAAATGAACTAATTCATTTTTGTATAAGTTTCGGCTATCGAAGAAGGTTTAAGGGTGTGAAGATAACTGCGAAGATATAAAACATGTGAAATATATAAAAATTCAATATGCGCAAATGCAGCAAAATACATGTAAGCTTACAGCAAATACAATATGTACGAACTTTCAATGCGCGGCATTGTCAAATCCAAAATGTAACATCCAATCATCACAAGTATTTCATTTTTGAAATACATATATTTCGTAAATTGAGTGGTATTTTGGCAAAATTCAGAACTGTATGCTCTTTTCATGCAGTTCTCCTGAGATTCAGATCAAAATGTAAATTTTGTAACTTGATTTGTGTAGGTCCTACATGCAGCATTAATAGTGCAGCAGACTCAAGTTTTGCATCACTTATCCAAGGTCGACCCAAAACCCAAGGTCCAACCTTGCTGTAACTATAAATGAAGATTATTCAATCAAAATATAGAAGACCTCTTCATCGCAGATCTCGAAATCGTCGTAGCGGAAACAGCAATCATCCTTTCAATGTCCGGTCTTCATTTCAAATCACAGAATTTTGACAGGTCGTATCTTCTTCCGTTTGACTATAAGGGAAGCATTGGAACATGTGACGTAAATGAAATGGCACAATCTGCTGACTAAATACCATAGCAATCGAACAATGAGCAGCCAGTTCTAAGTAAGTTCTAATTAAGCACGCCAAATTGTGCAAAGTTTCAGTGACTGTTATCAACCGGATCACACAGCAAAGAGACACAGACGATGTCAAGTTCTACAGAGAAGTTTGTGAACGTTTTTTCATGCGCCTGCTAACTTTTTTAAAAATAATCGGAGGGCCCAACATTATCGAGAAAACGTTTGCGCAATGATCTGAATTCTTCGAATCTGAAGGAGTCGTGGCGATCGGAGCATTTGAAGGAATTCAGAGCAATCCGCAAGCGACGCACGACTATTTTCCTATCTCTGTAAGTTATTAAAAATTTCTTTTTGCCCACTTATTAAGTTCCTGCATGTGCCATCTGTTTGAATCAGTTTGCACTTCTAACAAAGTGACACGCTTAAACAATCTAATTCTGTGTTTCAAATAGAGGTAGAACAAACTCCATAACAGCAGAGCGAGAGGTTCAGCGGACAACTAATCGCAGGAATCGTTGCGATCTCTACAACCTCTGTGGTGCTTCCCATGTGGGGACCCAACTTGCTGATGTAGCATACACAAAACTCCGATTTCAATGGAAGGCATTTTCGACCACCATTGGTAGTCTTTTTCGGCGGAGACTTTCCGTTGTGTATGCTGCATCAGCAAGTTGGGCTCCCCACATGGAAGCATGGAAGAACAAGCCCCATTATTTCAAACAACCACTGTGGTCACAGGCGAGCGCATGGGGGGGGGCAGTGCGCCATGGCCCCGTCTTAAACTTTGATAGCCGGCAATTTTCTGCAAGAATTGCATGTCGGAAGATAATTGCGCACCGTATTTTAAATTGTATTAACTGGTACTTGAGCATGCCAAATTTGTTACATACTGATTTTCTAGAACATGTAATTCTTAACAATACTGTAGAGACTAAACATAATTAGAATGTGGTCAAATAAAATGTTGCTGTTCTGTGCACTCAATATTGTTTGGATTGCTGGAGCTTTTGCATTTCTTCGTCTGCATATCTTCGAAAATACGTCGCTTCTATAGCGTTGATGCCTTGTAGTGTCGGTTTCTTGATATTGTTCATAAATAAAGTTTCCATGTATGAAAGGAATATGTGTGAATTGTAATTAATCATCAGCAGCATAGTAGAGTCTATTTCCCACCTACTTACGCACTCGTAGCCAATTATTTTGAATTTCTGCTCTTTTAAACAGCTCTTGATTTGACATAGACATATTCAAGTAAATATCTAACCCACTCGTGAAACCTGCCGAATTCAAAAACTTGTTTCGACTTGACAGTAAGTGCAATAATTGTATAGCAATATGCAAAAATTCAAGTTTTACAGACATTATAGTCTATACAGGCCCCTGTGAAGTTAATGCGCATTGTAGAAGAGCAGCTCATATTCATCAATATTGATTATTTTAACGGAGGGGGAAGGAGTCAGTTAAGGGTCCTGACTCCCTCCTTATATCCCTCCTTTGTTGCACTTGCCCCCACCCCTTTCTAAACGTCTGCGCACGCCTCTGCCTGCGGTTGACAATTTTAAAAAGCGAGTTAATCATTTCATCACCGTTATTCTTATGCCATCAAATATTGTGCGTACAAAATGTTATATGTCGTGTAGAGGGAAAACAACGTAAGATTCCTATCTGTCTAATTACTTTGGCTGTCAGCATCGACTGCTGTTTCGGTCCTGATCACACCAAGTGAGCATCAAGACAATCTGCAAACGGGAATTGACAATCGCTCTCGGAGCTTCAAGCCATCATCAGCAATTTTCTGATTTCGCCTCGGTCCCCCTGTGAATATCACAGCTTTCCAAAGGTATGTTACTACTTAAATGCATGTATATTGGTTCTCTCTTAGCTTATTTTACTTTGCTTGCAGTACAAAGCTACAAACATCAATCAATAAAATGAAAGATGTGTCAGATATCGCTTTCGAATGGCTCTATTTACTACACAAAATAGAATACTTATATATAGTTGTCGTTCTAATCATTAAGCATATTTTCAAGAGATGGATGAATACACACTGCAAGCTACAACAGTGCAATGAAATAACTCTTGAATATACATGAAATTAATCGAACATAATAGGATTACAACAAATTTCGCTCAAGTGTAATCTGCAATCAATTGGTAATCAAGTTGTCAAAGATATGCTTTTACAGAATAATCATGTTATTCTACATACAATGTAACATGTATGCAATGTAATATTAGTCATAAACCGCAATGCACAAAGTTTGTCACACCTCAAGTCGTAAATTCTGTAATTCATTATTAATCGTAGATTTATGAGATGTCTGCGTAAACGTACATTGTTTGGTGTATCATGTTATCCGCATGATTGTTTAAATTGTTTCGCATTGGCAGTATTTAAAGACTGGATTTTCGACAATTACATAGGGACATATCTATCGGAATGGTAATTTTGTGATTTCAAAATATCTTCTATCGATCTTTTTTATCACACTGCATGCTATGTTGCATATGTATATATTCATGCATTACTTTGACATGAGCTGCATATAATAAAATTAATTCAGAATCTAGAACTTACTGTGATTTCTAGAAAGTGCAACGATTATGTTGACGACATTCATTGTCCGTTCTTAATGATCTTGAAATTCGCTCTATTTGCATGCATGATAAAGTGACACGGTCCACTCCATCTTCAAGGAGACGCTATCAGATAGGTTTTGAAAGTAGATTACGAATCAAAGGAATCTGAGGGCGGCTTCCGACGATCGACACATTTACATAATTATCTTTTTTTGTGTTCAGAACATGCAGTAGTTCATGTTTGATCCCATTGATAAGGCTTTAAGTGAAAAAGCTCAAAAGCAAATTAAAAAAAATCTATGTAAAAGCATCTAATCTTCCGTTCCTGCTTCGTTGATTTATAACAGGAACGATAGCAGATCAGGATAATGGAGGCCACCAATTACACAATTACTTTCAAGTTTGGAAGATTTTTACGAGTTGTTGCTGACATTGTCTGTTTACTAGATCTAGAGTAAAATATTCAAAGATTTTTACTAGTAATCTAGATATGTGAGGCATTGAAACTAACTTCAAAATAGTAAAATGTGCATCTTTAGGGGCACCCTAAATCATTACAGTACTTCGGCATCGTCGTCAATGCCAAGTTCTGATGTCGAATGACTTTTTTCTTAGAGAAACACATTTTATATGAGCAGCATTTTATTGACAGCGTTCAGTGAGAGGGTACATTCCTCCTTTATGCGAGCTTTGTTATTGGGATGGGACAACTCTGATTGATTAGCAGACTTATTCAATGAGTAAGGAGATCTAAGTATACGTAAAATGCTATGTTATATTTTTTTAATATTGTCGTGCTATATTTACTATTCAGTCTTTTAGGCTCTATATTACAAAGAAAAAAAATGTATCACTCTCAAACGATTGGTTACTGATATGCATTCTGAGGCTCTCCACCTTGTGGATTTGTCCATCTACATCGCTGTTTGAAAATAAATAAAGAATATTCCGTAAGCGACCATCTGTTTTGCGGATTCCTTTGAAAGTCATGAAGATCTTTATCTCTCCTCCAGTATAGTCCTTGTCTTAAAAAGGATAAGTAGAATAAGTGAAAATGTCAATGCTGCTTTTGATGGGGACCTATATACTTATCGTTCTTAATATTTCAATAGCGTATTTTTCTTATTTATCATATTCCATTGGGCAAAAAATGGTTAGATTGGGATTTTGGAGTTCGTATTTTATGTACAGTGGGCTACATTGCTTTAAATAGAAGAGCAAGAAACTGAAATATAAACTTTCAGTAGAGAAAGGAAAGTGAACACTCTCATAAAAACTAATTACATTGACAGACTCAAAGGAAAATGATACTCTTCATCCATTTAATTATGTTACTTTGTTGTACGTAGATGATCTCCGTTGGACCTAGAGCTTTAACAAACATCCTACACGTGTTACATTAAACAAGAGAGGGATCATTGCATAATAAAGACATCGTTTGTTTCCTAACATTGTTTTCTTAGTATGAATTCTCAAGATCGTTGCATGGGTGCGTCTATGCTAGTTTTTGGGCGGTTTGCCCAGCAGGTATCACTAGTGGACTCGAGAATCTGTTGCGCAAGTTCCTGTCATGTTTCAAGACAAACGGATTGCAAGTTGAAGAAGCAGGTGCTAAGAATATAGATTGGGCGGGGATTTTTCTGACAAAATGAGATAGCGTTCTGAGAAAGATGAGTAAATTAGCTGACTGTGGAGTGAAAACTTTCACGCAACTGTCCGTGCATCTTCTCCTGGTTCCACCCTGCATCCTGTTTCACATTTATCCATCATGCGTTTGATGATTTGAGTTGTAATATGAGTTAACTTGAAAACCATTGCGAAAAGAATAGGAGGGGCGGTAGAGATGAAATTATTGAGCGCGATTTTCAATTTATCTTTGTTCGTAACAACATAAGATGAAAGCATATTAATATGTCTGCGTGATAACTTACGCGATTTGGCTAATGAAAAGTGGGAGGAGGCGTTTAGAAGAGAAATGTCGTCTGTTGCTGCTGTTTTAACTTGCGGCTTGAGGGAGTGTCTTGGAAGATCCTCGATTGCAGACAAAGCGCAGTTGTCCATTGCTCCGGTGTTGGGTGTGGACACGACCACCGGTTCTCGGCATCTGTCAAAAGACCAGAAATGCATCTTGACAAGAAGGCTATGATTTGATGTTTGTCGATATCCATGTAACGGGGAATTCAAATTGTGAATAACAAACAGATCGCAGATTGAATAATAAATAATTTGCTGCTAGCAGTTATTGTCAAGTGATACTCACGCGTTAAGTAAGGGTAGGTGCTAGGGCAAAAAGGCAAATAGGAATGTTTTTCTTTTTCAAATTTTTTTCTATTACTTTCCAATAATGTTAATAATATTTGTATTTGGAATCAAATACATAGCCCAAATGGAGGGCATAGAATGAAATGACATAGATGGAAATACATGTACTGCTGGCATGATTTGTTGTGAGATCATAGAATAAGTCATGAAAGAAAGGGAAAAAAAGAAGTTACCACATGTGAAGTCTTATGAAAATCATTTGAACAACATTCTTGAATGCTATTTCTTATACCATCTTTTTTGCACCGTTTCCGCTCAATTGAGCAATCAATTAAATGAATCAGTGACTCAAAAGCTACCTCGCTGTGTGAAATGAGGGGTCTGCATGTTGATAACAAGCTATTCGTAAGTTTGATGTGTTCCTTATTTACATTATACTACATTTGTCGGCATTGACTGTTTTTCTTGGTAGATTTCAAAGCATTCTCATTGGTCTCCCTAGCAAGACATGGACAGACATGAGGATTATTACAAATTTGTTTTAAACTGCTCCAACTGTAAATAGAAAGTCAAGGCGCCTATCAACAACTCATCAATTGGTGGAATCTAAATTAGGGTGTAAAAACACTGATTAAAAAATGTGATTAGTAGAAGGGCTTAGCAATCATGTTTATTACATAACACACAATACGTAAAACTAATTTTTCAAATCATGATATCACACGTGCAACCATAACATTGCTTTAAAACAGCTTCTTTTGCGTAACCTTTTGACAATGCAGTTATTACATTGAGATTAAAAACGGCATCGTATCCATAAAATTTGCATATGTGATAAAGAGCATTAGTGCGTAAGTATACATTTCGTAACTATTGAACCCATCGAGGCACTAGGAGACACCACGACGGTTGGTGATATGTTATCAAATGGTTACATGCTCTCATTGGGATAGTTAAGTCGTACTGAATACAACTCAAATAGAGATTTTGAAATAAATATATACTGCAAGTAGTCTACAACTAGCCAGTTATATATTGAAGAGAAAATGCAGCAGCGGCACTTCTACAAATGGATCGAACATATTGTCAAGCATGATAATCTGTCCATTTTTTTCTTGGGGGTCACTATTTGTGACATAAAACAGACCGTATTGCTCATGAAACTATTGTGAGTAGTGTTTGCATGTTATTGCTGCTATTCATATGTAGCAGTTAAATATGCATTTGTAGATGAATGAACATATTGACAATAACTTTATTTGCACTTAGTCAATGGACTTCAAGTGATTTGAATTGACGAAGATGCTTCAATCTTGTAAGAAAGTATTAGCGCATTCTCAACAACGACGTTTCAAAATAACGCATGAAATTTATGAATTCCGAAATTGCAGGTGCATGAGTATTGAACTTTTTGAAGGCAATTCGTAAAAAATCGCATTAGTTCCAAAAACGTGCAAAACCAATAAAAACTGGAAATCGAATGCAGACGTGCAGATGTGTAGTAAACAGTAAACACTAATTACGAAACAGATTATTTATATGGATGAAAGCGGTCATTCAACACAATTAGGATGACCAAAACGATGTCTGGAATTCGTATAATTCTAAAAATATAACAGACATCGACTTCAATAATCATACAATTAACACAGTTTTTGGCAAAAATAGTAATGGTTTATTGATATTTCATTATCATTATTATGTTTTAACACAGTTACATTGAACAAACGTGTTGCCGGTTGAATCATGTTGAATATGAGATTACTACCACTTGGAGTGTTAAGTATGAAATTAGATGATGTTGTCAACACAGATGGCATCTAAAATTCAAGTTTTGAATAAGAAAATAATTCTTGGACATTTGGTCATTAAATGCGAAATTATCCAATTGTCCAGTTTCTTTCAATAATACTACCTTTGTACAATTTCATCTTTGAAAAATACAAGCTCCGCTTTTTAGAAATAATGACATTTACTTAATAATATGACAAAAAGTTCCTGCTTATGTGCATCAACTTATTATCTGACTATCCCATTAAAAGCTTGCATGCGTTACTCATAAACAGTTTTACATTCGCCAAAATAGTTCCTTCATGACGTCATATATTGTTTATGATGCATACGTGATATTTGAAAAAATTCGAAGTTATTCATTTGTTCTAATGGACACTAGTTTACGTGTTGGACTGGCACGGGAATTGTTGACAGCAATGAATGATGGTTTAGCAAAGATCAATGAATTTCATTTCCAGAAAGTGAGTTCGGTTCCGTTAGTTTGCGATGAGTGATACTCCTTGTCATAAAACTTTTCCCTCTATCTGTGTAAAATTGGATCATTTCTTTTGGTATCTGTTATGAAAAGTGATCAGTCAATATTAACCTGTGATTTTGTGTAGAAAGTTTGCATCTCATCTCAAATAGAATCAGTCTTTGTCTTCCAGTCATCTAACAAAGAAAATATCCATCAAGTGATGATCATTGTGAAAATTTCCCTAAGTTTTTGTGGAAGTGATAACGAGCAGTCGACAAATTCAGCTTCGTGCTAATCTTTCATCATCGTCACCATAGAAAATGACATTTGATTGTTTTCAAGAATCAGGAAACTTCTATGGAGACCTATTATCGACAGTTACTACTTCTTGTATGAAGATTGTTTCGGTGATAATTACGACTTATGAATTTTCCCTTTCCGTCCTCGCATGGAATTCACAAATTATAGCAAACAGTTGAAATGTTACAAGCTTGCCTGTACACATATTAACACTTCAACTCCTCAGAAAAGTTATTCATTTCTGCCTGTCTACGCGCATCTATCTTCTTCAGATGATAACAAATCAATACATAAAATTAGAATGAGAAAAGTGAGAATTAAGGATCATGTCAGTCGCATCAACTTTAAAAAACAACAAATTTCTTCTTTCTGAGTCGGGGAGCCCAGGGCAAGGCCCACTTAGGCCCGGTGCAGTTTTTTATTTTCAGCTCGAGCCTGACTTGCAGCCCGCTTCATAAGTCACAAACAATGGCTCATAAAATACACTTGAATTTCCAATTATCACACTTCAAGGTTTACTCAAGATGTTTCCGGTTCAGAATTAAGGCATAGGTATAGAGAACATATTATGCATAGCCGTCTACTCAATATACAATTTTTGATGAATATATTAGCGTATATATTTACATTCGCGAATATGCTTATTCATAATTCGAAATAAGGATGCGCGTGCTTAGTTTTCATACCGCAATTATGAGTAGCGCCGACAAAGGAGTAATATGTCATCAACAACTTATCAAAAAATGCAATAAGCGAAAATGCGATTCTGAAGTTTAAAATGCTACTTATGGCAAAATGAGGACAAATATCTTGGGAAAGATATGTGCAATTACATAAAGAAGCAAATTCTGCATCCACATTGAAAGATAGATAAATTGAGTCACTGTTCAAATTCATCTCAGCTCAATACACGAAATAAATATCTTGTGCACGCAGCACTTTCAAACAAAGTTTGAAGCTTTTAAATAACTGAAGTAATTAGGCTATTTCAATTGAATTGGCGTTTTCTTTTCTATTCTGCACATCATTTAGACTAGTGACTTCTGTTGTAAATTATTGCAATCATTTGTCGATTGCTTAATTTCATCGATGATGTCAGAGATAGTCGCTGTCAACTGAATATTTTTTGTATCATAATCAGTGTTGCCTATCCGCATGAATCTACTGGACTATGCAGTAAAATTAACAATGGAATGAAATTATATTCAATGAACTAATGGCGAATTATTTTGTGCAGTATTTTTTGCATCTTTCCCTGAAATGAGATATGTTCGAGTTGTCCTCGTTTAATCTCGTCAATATCTTTTTGCATTGAATGGAATTGACTATTTGATGCATACAACCATTTCAGAATTGCTATTAGAAATGACAGGGAGAAGTATAACCAAATTTTGGTTTATTCGATTATTTGCAAAAATTACAGGTTTAAAATTTGGAATTGCATAGTATGCAGATGAGCGAATGAGAGTATGCTATCGACCTTAGAAGGCGTAGACGCCGAAGTCCCGTCAAGGTTTACTTTTAACCATAAACTTAACTTCGAGATCAAAAATTTTCTTTTTCCCGGGAGTTCAGACAAAATAGACTGTCTCAATACGAAATGCAGATTGTCCCGGTGCCTGGTCAGTTACGTGAATAAATCTCACTACTGATTGCTATATACGATGCCAAGCTGTTTGAATGCAATGTGAAGCTTCTTAAGAATACGAAAAGAGATTAATAAGATTGATTTCTGCAAGTAATGCGACTCAAGCATGCATACATGAAATATAGGACGACTTGAAGATATTCCTTTAAAAGTAACTACTCCAATGTATCTGTTAAGTGATATTCTCCAGCTCTAACTTCTAGATAACTGCAAATGCGACTAGATAAGAGAAAATTTAAAAAAGAATATCCTTTATAAAGAAAAATGAGGACTTGCAAATAACCATGGATTGGGAAAATGCTCAAAAATAACTACATAAATGTACCATTACTACTACAACTTTCAATGAGTAGTATCTACATATCATCCGAATTTTCAATACTCAATTCGATGTCTATCGTATAACGATGATCATAACATATGATTCATTGACTTATATTTATAAAATATTGCACCCATATTGAAGATAGATTTGAGTATTCTTAAATCTATCAGCATTTGTGCCTAAACACGCAGCTCACGAAATCAACAAACAGTTTGTTTCCATTCTAGTCCTAGCACTAACGTAAATAAAGGAAAAGTCGAATTTCTATGTCAAAAGCCATGGAAATTCGAATTTTCTTTTTGCTAAAGTTAGTGAGACAATAATGGAAAAATCTGTTCGTTGATGATTATTTCATCTGCTGGGCCAGACACCCTTCAATGACAATATTGCTAATGGAATCTTCTCAGCGATCACGTTTTTTTGTCTATTTTTTTGTGCTACTTTTGAGGTACAATATTTATAATTCAAAAAGTGTTTTGCATCAATGTCTTGCGTCTCAGACACATTAAGGTTGAAAAAGGATTAGTCAAGTCCAGTCAAATTTAGATTAAAACAGGCTTTATTTTGATTCGGATATGATTTGTATGGATTTTAGAAGATGTAGATCTTTTTCTCAAAAAACTAAATCACACTAGCCCGATGCCCCAATCACTCGATAGCTCGCTCAAGTGACCATTATTACACACATCTTGTTGTCATAGCAATCGCAGTGAATGAATATTTTGTCACAATACAGTAGACCAGGATGGAGGTCAGCATTAAGCAATAAATGCGAGGGGGAGTAGCACATGAGGAACATTTCTGTCTGAAGATTATCACCTAAAGATTGATTGTATCCTAGTAGTAAAGACAAAAACACATCATCATTGAGTTTTGAGACTCTTCCCTAACAACAGAATAATGCTTTCTAGACAATACATTCCACATATTCACTATTAAGTGTTCTACGTTGTCTCCTATGTAGCTCCTGTAAATGTTTGAACTTCTACAGTGAGTGAATCGTTATACTTTTGTCATAATTAATAATTGATTACCGCACATGAAAAATAAACGATAAATCATCGCATAGTATTTTACAAAAAGTGCCGCAGTCACTCCATGTACGTAGAAAGGATTAATATGAAGCCACAAAAGTCTGCAAGATAGCTTGCGAAATCGAGGATTTTTCGATTAATTATTGTGTGTTCTGTAGATTAGAAAAAAATATAGAAAAACTTTTGGAATGCAAAGTTTGCAATTATTTCTTCTTTAGCTTTCTTAAAATTTCTCATCAAAACAGAATTCGCTACATCAGTATATCTGCATCGGATCATGAGTTCTACAATATGATTAAAATTGTCAAGTGAAACAACGCATAGCAAAGCTTGGCAGTAAGTTGATTACTTTGTTTCGCGCCAATGAATAACAATGAACGTCTCAAAGAAAATTAATTCTAAAGTTAGGAAAAGCTGAGGGATAATCGCTTTAGTTTCTTCAAACTGTTTCACACGAAATCAAACCATTCACAGTCTATAGCTCGGATTGAGCTAGAGGACTTAGGGCGATTTTATCTGCAACCCGGCTGTTGTCGACATGTCAAATTATTGCTCCCAGACGGTGAGAAGTCCATCAGGAAACAATGAGCTTTTAAAATTTTTTCGTTCAATCATATTTCACTCTGTATTATATTGGTTTTTTAGTAAGAATGATGCATGATCACTACAAATAGTTATACACTGTATTTCACCTCTCCTACTTTGGCTTATTATTATGACTTTACATATGTAAATCTATGACACTTGCAGAGATTCATCACAATTATCCATGTCGAAAGGAGACCTGATTGAATTTCTGAGACAATGTGGTAGATTTTCAATATTCCGTATGGAATAATCATGTCTTTGTTCTCTTTACCACGAGAAAGTACGTTTATTTTGATGAAGTTATATGCAGCCTGAGATGAGGTGTCAGTCTGAAGAAGCTCGCAGCATAAGTCATTTGTGATTCGTCTTGTAACGCCAAGAGAAGACGTCAGTTAATTACTGTCGACTGATAGGGCATAACTTTTATTTCATTCAAATGTTGGTTAAACTGTTTCTGATATTCATCCCTAATATTTTAGACTCCATTGATCGTAAGCCGAGAGACTTCGACCGTCAAAGATCGAAAACTGAAAGCCTTTAACCATCATTGACTGCTAATCGAGAAACCTTGACCTTCATTGACCGAAAGCCTAGAGACATTGA
The DNA here is from genome assembly GCA_907163375.1 of Prostheceraeus crozeri. Classification (NCBI taxonomy): domain Eukaryota; kingdom Metazoa; phylum Platyhelminthes; order Polycladida; family Euryleptidae; genus Prostheceraeus; species Prostheceraeus crozeri. The sequence goes on from CAJQUW010014991.1 coordinate 214,257, forward strand.
CTATCATAGACCATTAACCGAGAGACTTTTAATTTTGTTGGCCGCCAACAATATGAAAATGATCTTAACTGGTCGCTAATTAAAGTAGTTAATTGATAAGCATCAGCTGTTGCAATTCCTATTATCAATGCAAAGTTTTCAATTGTAACATGCAATATTTATGATGTCACAATATTTTTAGGATTCGTATTTGCAAACTGACACGGTTTATCTAAGAGGAAAATAACTGAATTCTCACAGTGAGGAATCGAATGTTCTCAAGATTTCTTTTTCAATTCTGATCAACCGCACAGACGAGGTATTTAATTATCACAAAAATAATAGCCAAGTCACTAAGCACTGTATTCAAACTTCGTGACATTATTTGGACACCTGACATCATGCTCACCTCAATTAGTGACTTCTGATCTCTCAAAGTATCGTGTGTCGAGAAATTCTTAACATTAAAGCTTGAGTGTAATTAAAACTCACAGAGACTTTACGAAGGATACTCTGTCAGCAAATAACTACTTTCAATGATCTCTTGTCTTGATAGAGTTCCCAGCGGTAAACAAATATTGTTGTATTCAACGAAAATTCAGAAGTCAGCGAACATTCTTCAACCAAGTCATCAAAGAATCTTAATAACAGCTTCCCTACCATCAAGCAGTTAGAGACATGCTTATTATGAGTTGAATTACCGTATGGAAATGCTAGAGACAGTTATCAGATCCTTCAGGGCGTTCTCAGAGGGAAATTCTCTAAACTTTGCAGTTCAATATCGCTGTTTTTTTCAAAATTCTTCTAAAATCTTTTGTTGAGATATGATATAAAAATGTCCTGAACTACAACTAAATCACTGTAACAAATTGGAATCTCATCATAATGAAATATTTGCTAATTTATCACAACACTTCATCACCTCACAGAAATCTTTCAAATATTTCCACAGCCAGCCACTTAATTATGAATTCCATTTAACAGAATCCCACCTCAAAGAATCCCTTTTCTTTTCACATTATTTCTTTTTGACGAATGAATCGCCTTCCACACAAACCCACTTCGTCAAATCACATTTTACTAACCTCAATTCACCGTGCCGCAATCCACATGAATTCACCTTCCCAAATGACATTACACTCAATCTCACTTCGACGAATCACATACCCCAAGAAACTACATGTAGCATTACCGGGTATTTTTCCACCGATTTTCTCCCACTTAACTCTCATTTAACTAAATCTTACTTCGTTAAATTGGAGTACACCGAGTTTCACTTCGTCGCGTAGCATTCAACTGAAGCTAACTTAAAAATTTCATCACATTTTTACATTACTCACTATTATTTTGCTTTCCATCGAATCTCACTTTGCCGAGTCAGTTCCCCAACACTTACTTTAATATGCTTCATTCCATTGACTATCATTTCGCTAAATCGCATTCCACAGACAGTCACTTCATTAAGTCTCATCCATCGAATCGAATTTCTTTGGAAGCAGAGGTTGCCCATTGCCCATGGCGATACATAAGCCGATTTTACATGCTTTGTGGAATAGCCACGTTATGTATGGACGCGAATGTTTGCAGCACATGCCTGGTAGTCATCTGACGACTCACTCGGGTCCATCTTGCGATATCAGTAATTTGATGTGTATACATACATTCGTGGCCAGAAATGATCGCATACTTATCAAATTTCTACTGTATTTTCTTCAGAAGCTCAAAAATCTGATTCATCCATGCCATATTAATTTAGTTTGGCTGAAACCAATTGAAGAATGATGTTTAAAGAATTTAGAACATTTACAAATAGTGAACTCAGTAGAATCGTCAGTATATTGCATGCCTTCCTCGTGCTGCAAGAAATGCAGAAATTCGTTCAGACATTGATGCAATAAGCCTTGATTCTAGACTTGGGTCAATTTCTTTCCGCAATAGCATTCTTCAAGGACGCTGTTGACGTCGTCGACTTCTCAGCAACTTTTTTTCAGAACAGTGAAGGTAATTTCCAATGGGTATCAGATCTGTGGAGCTCCGTGGACATGGCCATGGACCTCAATGAATGATCAATGGAGCAATAAGACGGTCAAATACAAAAGAAATGCTCATGTGCACCGAACAGCGTTACACAATGGGAAGATTTTCTCTATTTTTATTGATTGTTGCAGATATTGCTTGTTACATCGATAGAAAGGCATAATTAGGCTAATGGAGAATGGGGTAACTTTGTATGTAGTATACTTTGCAATCAATTCTGGCCACGACTGTATACCATATCAACTTCATATAGATAACCTGAAGTGCTGCTTCCTGTAGAGTTCAGAAATATTTCATATTTACATAAATTATGTGCAATGAACAACTAATTTTTCTAAAATGTTGATCCTTTATTTGCTGCAATCGATCAGTAGTAGAGTGCTAGCTAATTGTCCAGGAGACCGTATTCGGTTTTCCTTCGAACTACTTGGTACAAAGCATCACTGTGACCATTTTGTCATGATACCACTGACAAACTTGTCAATTACAGACAGCAGTATCTGCAAGCTGACTTTAGAATTCATCACATGAGAAATTTCTTTAGACAGGGCTTGTCATTTGCTAGTTTTTTCACAACGCATCTCGTCGGAATTGTAATTGCGCATTTCAGATGTCGTATAGTCCTGAACATCAATAAAAGTAGTAACATATTTTTATAAGGATTTCTGTAATGGAAATTAAAATAAAGTTGAGGAAAGAAAGAGTGATATAATTGTCAAGGGCATTGTCATCAGCAACCTCATTTATGGATAAAACCATAGGAGATCCAGCAGCCCACACTGTAAACCGTGCGCTCCTAATACCATCTATTGTTCTAAGCGCTGTGAGTTTTGAGGTAGTTGTATAACAATACGAGTAGAGGTGCTTAATTCTACGGGTTGACCCCTAATGTTGCGACACTGTCGCTAGCAATGTGAAGATGATTGGAATTGTCAAAGCCCCTAATGCTTTTGATTAGTGGCTTGCATACGGAGTTTTTTCAGCTTACTATAAGCACTTTAACATCGCACTGTAACATCGCTGTATTATCGCACTGTTTACAGTGTATGCTGACTTACAAACTATATAACCTGATCATGGTTAAATATAATATCAATAAAATGCTGCCAATAAAATGAGTAAAGCACTGAGCAACGTCTCAGATGATAGGCAGGAGAAGAAAACTTGAAGAGGCTTATAATCCGAACAATACAAAATAGTGCGACCAGGTACTCGCTGCTGTATCTCTGACCTTTAAACTGTTTCTCTTCTACTATGTTCATAAATATTCGCATTGAATATTTTATTTTATCTAATACATTTCTTTAAAACACGTTGTTGAATTAATTGTTGCGTGGAGCAAATCTCAATCCAGTCATTATCAGAAAATACAGGACTACTTTGTGAGTATGAGCTACTACGATAATGCAAGTATAGCCTTCCCATTTTCGCTTGTGGATCAAAATAATCACGAATAATGAAAAAGCTTAATAGATGAGGCATACAGAGGGTTCTATTTAATTTCAAATGAACAACATAGCATGTGCACATTGTGCTAGGGAATAAAGTAATGGCTTACAAAATTCAATCTATCAAAACTATGGGATGAGCAGTTGCCGGCTGATACAAAATCATATTAAAAGTTTTCAAAATACCAGTTAATTCATAACTTAGAGAAAATTGGATTTCCACAGCTAAAGAAAGTCATTCAGGTTTAAGTTATAGGCCTAAAGAATAATGACAATTTGGGAACGATTTGAAAGCATAGATAGATATTTTCATATCATTTGTAGCAACATCAATATCTCAGTTGGAAACTTGGGCAAGTTAGGTGTTTTGAAAGAGGCTAGAAGAATCGATTTAAGTATGAAGAACGTCTCTGCGAACTATGTAATGATTCAAAAGTGGAAACTCTATATCACTTAATGATTGAATGTTCTGTTCTCCTTATCAGAAATTACGACAAGAACTAGCACCAGTGAGTGCCATGATTTTGCAACAGTACAACTGAGTTTCATGAATTGATGAATAGGTTCACTCCACTGAATATTAAATCCATCTTCCTTCATAAGTTTCTTCAGAAAGCTAGCAACATACTATTAATTTCTATAAAGAAAATAACTGATGAACATAAGAAAGGCATCAATAGTTCATTCTCCTCTTTTTCCATAAATGGAATCGTTTTTGATTTACTGCACGCACTCCTTTTCATGAATTCATGAATGTGTTCATGTCACAGCCATTGTTTTTCAAAAAATCAGGAAATAAACATTCACTGATTTATTGATTGTTGGCGGAAAACAGAAGATCGTTCATACCAGTATTTGAATCCAAAGCACTGGAGCTTTCCAAGAAGTTATAACCGCAGTTGAATTGATCGAGGTTGCATTCTTTGAATAATTAGCAATTTTGTTTGAATAGACTTTTAGTAGCATCGCTTGTCGATGGACGATGACCGACTCCGGCTAAGTTTAAACTTGGATCATGTGATGTTGATGTGCAACAGAAACTCGTCTACATTGATTTCTTCAAAGACGAACCTCGATTAATGAAACAATGGTTATACCGTATTGCAGTATCTTGTAGGATCCGAAACCTTAGCATGCAAATAGTCATACACACAGTGCCCACGTACACTTAGCATACTTTGCTAAATGTAGACCTACTGCATCATCAAATAGGTCAAATGACTATTTCACTGCAAATATGACAAATTTGCTGGAAGAATTCTAACATTTTGATGCACCTACGATCATTTGCTTTGATTACGTTGTTGGTCCGACTGTATCGAAGCTGAAGTCTCTACTCCAATCTACTAATGTAAAAGTGCACCTTCCATAGAACCCTTAGCCCATAAAGTAAGTATATGAGGTAGAGTATCAACTCAGAATTAATTAAATCCCCAATGTGTATGCAGTTTCGATTTTACTAAATGAACCCGAGTTGAGACCGAGTACCACATGTGAGATATGCACATTCTTACAGTTTTGAAGAAATTCCCCCGGATTCGACTGATCATGATGGCAATACGGAAAGAACAATAGGATTTTACAAAGTCTTTGTGTCATAGCAACCTTAGAGAGGAATTGTTCGTTAAATTAGCAATTCGATGGGTTGCATTACTTTAATACTCAGACGCATTAATTAGTGTCTTCTTAAGCGTGATCATATCACAAACTACCTGCAACTGATTGAGAAAAATATCATAATCAAAGACATTCATCATAATTAACTTGGGAAGATATAAATGTGTCCACATTACTATCCAGATTCAAGAAATGAAACATAAATATGGTGAATCATAAAATCATGCCGATGAAAATTGAAATTATAACTTGAAAATTCATCCAAGAAGCACAATAAGATTTCAGCTCTTCCATGAGGACTTGCTTTATGATTAGTCCGGCAGCCAGATCAAGTTTCTGTAGGGAACGAGGCCGAAAATGAAACTTTCACAGAATGATGTACACCCTAAGCCTACTGCGAATTGGCACTCTTTCAGCTCTTCCATGAGGACTTGCTTTATAATTAGTCCGGCAGCCAGATCAAGTTTCTGTAGGGAACGAGGCCGAAAATGAAACTTTCACAGAATGATGTACACCCTAAGCCTACTACGAATCGGTGAGTCTGCCGAGTCCTAGTGAGTTCCTCTTCTTGTCAGACAAGATCAAAGAAAAACATGTAAATCCAATGGGACGCAGATTGCAGTTTTTGACTAAAATGAAATTTTGTATGTTTTCTCTGATTAAACGAAAAGTACTAAGCCCAAAAGTACTAATACTTTTTGGCATGGAATGTCTTCAGGTCATTTCCTATGATATGCATGTGCTTTTATCATGCATCTAATCGGCAATGTATGTGAGAATTTGGTTGAATATGGATAAAGTGGGCCAACATGTTTGTGTTTGCCGACATTAAGAGGCTCACCAAATCTAAATACATTTAGCTATATAGAAAGGGGTGCATGAAAATGAAAGGAAATGACCTGAAGACATTCCATGCCAAAAAGTATTAGTACTTTTGGGCTTAGTACTTTTCGTTTAATCAGAGAAAACATACAAAATTTCATTTTAGCCAAAAACTGCAATCTGCGTCCCATTGGATTTACATGTGTTTTTCTTTGATCTTGTCTGACAAGAAGAGGAACTCACTAGAACTCGGCAGACTCACCGATTCGTAGTGGGCAGAAAATGTACGAGAGATGTACTCATACATCATTCTGTGAAAGTCCCATTTTCGGCCTCGTTCCCTGCAGAAACTCGTTCTAGCTGCCGGACTAAATGCGGTTCATTGAATTTCCTTGATAATCAGTTTGATTTCCGCTTAATCAAGATACATATTATTAAATGCTTGTCCCTTTTGATACGTATCTTCTCGCAATAAGTTTCAAACTACTCATATAGAGGTGTCAAATCGCTAGTATGTAGACACAGGAAAAATAAGCAAAAATTTAGCTCCTTAAAAGTGATCAAATATTTTTTAGATTTCAAGAACGCAATCTCCGCAATGAATGAATCTTTTGATATAAATATTTACACTGCATGCTGACTTTTTTTTAGTTGACATTCTACATACTGCATAATTACTATATGCATTTGCCTTAATGAGTCAAATTTAAATTCCTGAAATCTTATGTAGGTGTCACTAAGTTTATCACGCATGTCCAAAGTTTGTCAAATCGGTTGTTTGGGGACTTGACGAACTCGCAAAGGATTGAGATTGGGATAAAAGAGGCTCCTCGGTAGACCGAAGTCGCACTGCATGAGCATCGTATGGCACGCAGTACTTCTTAAAATGTTTGAAATTCTCCTTAATTAACGAAAGCACTGATTAGTTGGCAAACAAATATCGTTGAACATGAATTCAAATGAGCCAAAAAGTCAGTTAACAGATAGATGATCTTTCATTTCATCACGGCGCCATAAAATGACACAAGTTTTGGTATTCGCAGACATAATGTATATGTACTGACGAATTCTCTGCGTATTTCCATCTTTCTAATTTTTAAAAGTCAAAAAAACACAGCACATAAGAACATAAAATTAGCAGTAAATTTTCTTTCACATGAAGAATGAGCATTTTATATGAAATTTCTGAATCCAAATGCCTGAAATTACTGTGATTCAAACTAATTGGCATCAAAATAATCAGCTATATCCTGCCATATAACCTCGAAGGCTTAATCATGAAGGAAAAGATCTTATGACATTGGTGAAAGATTGACAATTTTCATGTGTCTCTTGGCCGAAGAACAAAGAAGTGATGGTTCATTTCTTGATATTTTTGTCTTGCAGAAGATAGTGATATTCAACTAAATTGGGTTGAAACAACTACTCCAGTGCTCATCTTGCTGCTATCCAACCATCAATAGTAAAACCGAATGAAAACTTCTATTTCATTGGTCAGACGTAGCCATTGCAGATATGTACTTTTGAGGTTTGATACAGATGAGATTTGCTCCTTTAAAATATCTTTTTGGAGTACCATCTCAATATTGCTTTTTGCTGTCTTGATCTTTAATTGGTGGTGTGCAATTTAGCTATTCAACAAATTTACATCGTGATAGAACATATATAGGTATACTATTTGTTTAATGAGTAGGAGCCTATTACTAGCATTTGTCTACTTTTTTAGAAGACCGGCGATTAAGCTCTGCTAAAATGTCATCTAACTAGCATTTCTATCTATTATAAGATATACATGAGCAGCATTAATCAGTTTCATTCCATTTTAGGTAACAATTATATTATACATGTAATATTTTTAGACACGGTTAGATAAATACTATTCAATTTGTCTTTTAATACTTCGACAAGAACTTTCTTGTTAAAAGCTACAAAAAAGCACAAACTTTCACACTTGAAAATTAGCATTGCCAATGAAGAAATAAGCAATTACAAAGCAAGACTATTACATGCATGTATGTATTTCAATGACATAAATGATGAAATGCTATTTCTGAACCCAATCGATGCTTTGATATACGATTCATTCCCCCGCCTCACATTCCTTCATTGTGTTTTTAAAACTAAACAGAGCAACCTATCTTGTTTGGCTAGAACGCCTATCATGTTTGGCGCATTTTCAGACATTTAGTTAAGAACACTTGGATTTAACTCACTGAAAGGTGACATTTTTGATCAATTTTAAAAAGTGTTTTTCAAATGTCTGAATTTTGCCACTTTTTGCGGCATTTCGTGTGATAACTTTCCATGAAACACATGGCTTTTCAAAATGAGTGAATCCAGGTCTACAGATCATCATTCATCAACTAAAATTATGCTTCATGCATCAAAAACAATCTTTGAAAGATGAATGTTGTGTAAATGCTGTTCATTAAATATTTCAATTGTAATTGCACAATTAATTCAGTAAGACAGATTAAACAGTCAGCGGCACCTTTCCTGTCCTTCCTAACCATTCGAAAACATTTCCCATCTTTGATTCTTCTCTAGTCTTTGCAATCTCCGTTGAAGACTATACTTTTAGATCGATTCAGAGATTTATTTGAATGGTCACCTTTGATTTTGAAAGAAAATCTTCCACATTTCGGATGCGTAATTTTGAATCAATAATATCAATATCTTTTTGTGCTTACAAGCAACTTCTCAGTACATTCAAGCAAGTTAACAACGTAAAAGTAATCAGGAAACAATATGTAGATTCATTGCCGAGATTGGTTTAATATCAAATTGCTTAAAAAATTGGGAGAAGTTGGTAAAATTTATAATAAAAGGACGAACATGCTATGACAAATGAATGGTGCCATTAAAAGTGCACATACCGAGTAGATATTATACCATCATTTTCATGGATTTCGGAGCAACAGTTTAAGAAGTTTGGAGAGCGGAGGCAATTTTCTTGTGTCAGAATATTAAAAAAAATGAGTCTCAAAGTTAGAGTTATCGGAAACCATTCAGAAAGATATATCGATAATGTTGACTGGTCGAGTTCTACTGGTATACATAGTCCTGTACATGTAGCGTAATTTGTAAACAGTCAAGTAGATTAGACTATTAATTTGAATCTATCTATTGTTCGGTAATCTATTACCAAAACCTCTTCAAGAAGCAGACCATTCGTAGATTATGACAAAGATCTAACTGAAATTTATCAAATCCACAGATTTAAAAGGAGAAAAACCAACCATGAATGTATTTACGCGCATATTGCACATGGAATAAAATAGGGATAGGATATAAGATAGGGTCTACATCCAATATTTCAATATTTCTCTAAAATTTTGATTACCTACCTAGTGGGTCTAATTACCTACCGGGCCTGGCCCTGCATGTTTCCGGTAGAGCGGCTCGGGCTGGTCCTTTTCTAGACAGACGTCGACCGGTTCTGAATGCTCCAACACATTTAAACAACAGCTACTGATTTTCTAACCGAAATATTTTGTAAATTTAACCTACAACTCAAAATGCATTATTTTTTGCTTTAGTTAGATTTAAGATACATCTGGAAATCAATGCTACAAACACACAGGTGAAGCAAGCAGTTTCGTAGTTTCTTCAATTTTTTTTGAAATTTAATTCATAAAGTGGTTTTACTTCACTTTCTTGTCTGTTGTCAACCAAAGTTGAGTTTGCGGAATATTCACGACAGAGTCATGGAAATTGGGCCAGTGATCCGTTACGCAGACAAGAATAATGAAAATAATGCTACAATCCTAATACAAGAATAATGTGAATAATTCTCGGCCCACTCAAACCCGAATTTTGTTTACCCTAAAATTTACCTTCATTTCCTTAATGTTCATTGACATATTATCAAATACCTTTGTGAGAATTCTGCATTCTACTAGTTGTTCTGTAAATTAGGACAGATGCTCTTGACAAGAAATAGCCAATGAAGTGATGGCAGAAATGCATGTAAATAGAAAATGAGTTTATTTTTTTCAAATTAATTACGACTTACAGCTTCATTACAACACTTAAAAAGTAATCATATTATCATATGGAAAATATTTCTGTGGTAGGTTCTTAAATTTTTGTGCGTCTGTCATTTCAGTGCACTGAATATGCTTGCAATTGTAGAAAAAACGTTTTAATTTTTTATTCAAGCCATCTAATGATTATGCACAACAAATTACTCACTCATGATATATCAAAGTTGATATGCAGGAGAGAATTATTGTTAGAAATAATTAGTATGAAACCTTTACATGAAATTATTGAGTCATAATTCCATTTTACCATTAACTATTTGTGTGTTGAATTTGTCACTTTTATCTCTTTTGCAAACCTTAACTCCTTCCTTCGTCTTAATGTAAGTCACTAACAGTTAAGTCTGCAATGTTCATCTTTGAAGATTTTAGTGAGGTATTAGGCCTAGTTGGCAGGATAATTGCCGATAGTGTGCTTTTCAAGCCATCCATTATGTCAGTTAAGAAAATAATCTTTCTAAACATAGCAGATTGCCATGACTTTTCTATCTGTATAAAACAATGGCACTGTTAATGTCCCTATTAACGCTTAACTGATCTTCTGCCAGTTCCCCACTCAGCGTTGCCAAGCAATATCCAAAGAAAAAGTAATACATTAGAAAGTAGGCAAAATAAGTTCGATAAGATGAGATTTCTGTTCAGCAAGAATACTGGTTGAATTAAAGATTGTCAGCTGCAAGATTATGCTCTAATCAGAGTTTGATTGTACTTCATCAAGTTTCAGACTAAATCAACGAATCTTTTTTGCATAGTTTATAAAATCCTCAAGAGCAGATTTTAAGTTTAAAAAGATGGTCTGTTTAAAAAGCAATATTTAGTAGCAAGTTTTGTGACTAAATAAGCATGCCTTTGTTTTTTATTATTTTAGTTGTTCTTAGATTTTGCATGTGATGTAAGATTAACACGTACTTATGCGAACTAATGTATCTTGGCTGTGATAATATACTACCAACTTTCATATACATACATGCAGATGCATTTTGTTGGTGTTCAGATAGATTTGATAGTCACTTATTATATCTTCATGCAATAATGTTCATTACCTCATTACACATCAGTGTAAGATACAAGTACCATAAGTATTGCAGTAAAAAAATTCGACGTGGTAATTGTGTCTAACATTTCATTTCTGGTGTCAATTGAAATCTGCATTCGTCGACGGAAATATTTTAAGTTTTAAAGCCATGCATTTAAACCGCTTTTTTCAAACCACATCTTTAAACATACTTTTAAAAAACGCCATGTGTTTTAACCTTAATTGAAATTCCAGCAATAGATGACTGTGATGAAGACTTGTAGATAAGCACATGATGCATTATTCATAGAAAAAGTAGATTGAATCAAGTGACCTATGCTCGTATAAAACAGCTGCTGCTCCTTCGTCTTGAGTCTTTTGGAATGCAATTCGTGAGAACTGCAATACAGCAATATTTGAAAGAAAACATGGTCAGAGGTTTCGAGCATTCGCTCCATCTCAAGAGCAATTGCATATTATATCGACAGGGTATGATGAATCACTGATGTTCAAATTGTAGAGAAACAAAATTTTCATCAGAAAGTGATCCGTCATGTAATCAGGCAAGAAACGTGGTGAGCAAAGAATTTTTGTATATGGCAATTGACTATTTCATCTTGAAACGACAATTAAAAAATGCAAGAGATTTTGTTATTTTTGCTACATAGTACATGTGTTTTTGAAATGAACCAGTTCATACAAGAAAAATACGTGAGCCGATGAAATGAAAAAGAAAACGATCTTCAAGTAATTTGCTTTGAAACATTCAAAAAAAATTATTGCTCTACATTTGATGCTATGTACTTCTAGGAGGAAGATACAAACGCATCAAAAGAAGCACTTCATACTTTCAAGTAGAGTGTGGGAAACATTGGAACGAAAGAATGCCGGTTGGAGTGAATCTCCAAATGGAAATTGCTTTGATGCGGAACAGGGGAATCTATATTGTAATTTTTAGAGGACAAATTCACTTTTGCGGACACTCTACCGGTATATAGAAATTTCGGACTTGTTTTTGTATTTGACTGCATGCTTTAAACTGCAGATCATCTGTTGCATTATAAAAATTTTCACAAAACTTTTCACATATCAACAAAAACAAAATTTCTCGAAAGCAAAATATGTCTGTAACTATTGATGTTCTTAATTTAGTTTTATGAAAATGAAAATGTGCAAATGAAAATATTATTTGGAAATCAAATTGAAATTTTTGTTGCACGTTGAAGCTAAATCATTCCAAAATCCGTGAATCTGGTAACAACCCAATAAGTTGACCGAAAAGAAAATTTCAATGTATTTGGAGAAGGACATGCACACGTATATTGGTATCGTTAAGGGCAATGACGGTAAGCTCTACACCTACTTTTCAGTTTAGCAATATTTCCAAAATAAAAGTTTGTAATTTCTAAAGATTTGAGCTGTTATTTAATTTACAAGAGCTTCACAGAGCGAGTTTTCTATAGCATGATGAGGAATAAAGTTGCGCTTTATTTCTTGTACGGAAAATATTTCTTTCTGTTTTTCTTTCTGTGTATTAACCATTTCATAGTTTTATGATAAAGTTGATCTTGAGCATCAACACCATGTGCATTGTTGAATTTCCATAATATGAAACTGTTCTGCAGCCAGTCTTTTTAGTCATTCTTCAGTATATACTCAAATCGTCACATATTTGTTTATTAAGGTGCACGAAAATTTGAGTTCTCAATCTAAGCATCTTTAGGAATAAATGTCGCTCGCGTTAACTCAGAAATTTCAAAGAATTCAAAGGATATTAAATGTTTTTTGAATTTCTGTTCCGAATGCCAGTAAAAAAATAGGTATTTAAGTATAAATCTAGAAGATGAAGAATAAAATTTACGTGGTTAACAAGGGAATGGATAAAAGTGCTGTTCTTATAGAGGAAAGGAGTTCGCCTGTTAAAAATGATAGTTAGCAAACGATATAAAACTCAATTTAAACTTGTGCACATTCAAATCATTACGCATGAGCCCAAACAAGTGTGGTCTGGAACGCTGTTCTCAGGGTGCGCAGCTTTTTCTTCTACTAAGGTTGCAGCCATTCATCACCTCATCGATATGGCCGCACATGCATGAGGATGTGAACTTAATTTTTATTGCAGTTCTACGAGCATATGTGTAGGTAGTACTACTGAGATATGCTGTAATACTGTATGTTGTGTGCTATATACGACGACAGCTAGATGTATAACTCTACATATAGTTAAAAGTTGAACTATTCTGTAAAACTGACATATTTTATTACATTGTAGAGTATCAGCTCGGCTAGGCATAGAAAAGAATTGTTTGTGGCTATTTTTGTAGCAAAACTTGACCACATAATTTACATGAACACCGACCTAAGTCAACATATACAGTGAGAATAAGCATCAGAGCTTGTTATTCCCCGAAAGTACACGCACAGTTACAGGGAATTGATAGAAAAGATTACATGACCTTATTAATGTTTGACGCTAAAAAAATGCAAGTATAAATTTTGTCAATCTGCTCTAAAAACATCATAGTACGATAATACGCATAGGGACCTGCATGCTAATGATTTGATCTGAAATTATGACTTAGCCAGCGTGATGAAGAAGTACAAGTACTGATGAAATACGAGCGTGTCCTGTAACAATGACTAACTTACAGAACTGATGACTAATTGTGAATGAACCATTTATTACTATTTCCACTTATTCTTAAATTTTGGTACTCAGACGTGAAAAGTTGAGTTCATCAGTGAGGTGATTACACGTACTCGATTTTGTCAGTCACATATAGCACACCGCTCTCATTTTACAGTCTCACTACATGAAAACCATTTTTAAGAGCAATACCTGACTTAATGAATAGAATAGCAAAAGTAAAACGAGCCTCAGGCATTTGATAATACGACATGATCCAAACTAAGTCTATTATAGACATCCTTTATACTGAAATGATGAAATCACTGCATCAAATATTTTCACTGATAAGGCTTACATTGAAGTTAGATATTGAAGTCACCCTTGAATATTGAGATGCTCTCATGGGAAAGAAGAATATAGTGACTTGATAGACGCCCATGAATATGAGCGAAATACTGAAAGTAACCTGCAGGTTACATATAAGGCCTACATGCATAAAGTTGTACATTTGTAAAAGTTATACTTTGCAATGCACAAGCAAATACGCAGATCCACAGTGTTGAGGACCCATTTGCCTTTGAATTCTTTAATTCATAAATCATTTGGATTCAGAATTCTGATCGAGTTACACCGAACATAGACAGCTGAATTATCATTAAACATCATCTACCTGTAGATGTAATTGTAGTAAAAAAAACAAAGAATGAGGGGTGCCCTTGAATTAAAAACGCCTTGGAATCAACAATAGATAGTAATAAAAACCAATGAGAGATCCGTCTCTAAACAAAAATTATGGAATGTAACTTTGACTTTTACTAAACATCGCAACATAATTCTCCTCATATCAAGAAGAATGAGGAAAAGTTAGGTGCAGGCATACTTCAGATCACATAAACATGAAAATGCCATTCACTTGCGGTTTGTGAAAATAAAAATATCTCATTTTAAAGTTAATAATGGATGACAACATAAATGTGATATTACTAATGGACCTCTAAAGTAAGCAAACATATGGTGACTCTACAGATCTTCGGGTCTTCGATACAGACCATTTTACTTTGACCATAAGTAAGATTATTATTTAAGTTTCAGACTGCAATACCGGGAGTATGAATCTATTTTTTAAGGTCACTCTTATGCATCACTTACAGAGAATAACCACCGTTTTTTGTCGATGCTTTTACTTTGCCACTAGCATCGACCATTGTCCCGGCCGTGTTCATGCCGATAACATCAACAAAAGTCCGTGGTTTTCCCTCTAAACGATGCATAATGAATATTCATTAATTCTTCAGATAATGCTTCTCAAAATGTTGTCATGCAGAAATTTTCCTCAAATAAACAAGTTTATGACATTCTACACCAATATCATTCATCCAGCATTGAATTTTTACTTTCTGAAAAAACTTACGACGCGTCGCCAATAGTTTCCAAACAACCGCAAGTTGTAGCACCAAATGATGACAAATTTTCAATGTCCACCATCTCAATTGACAGAATTGTTGAAAAAATAACAAACGTAGACAAACAGAGAAACCGGATGCGTCTTAAGTTATTTTCAAGACTTGGGCGATCATTCACGTTCTTCAAACTGACTCCTGTCAGAGTAAGCGTCAAATCGTTGGCGAGTGAACAGAAATGCGAGAATAGTAGACAAGTAGGGATCAGTGTCTCCGAACAGCGACACACTTAATGCGCGCGTGTTACCAAATCTATAAGGGCGAGTGTTGAAGACACTGACCGAAATAAATCCCAACAAACGCGGGGGAAGAAACCAGCATAAACTTTTTACTGACTTTATTCACAACCATAAATTCAATCTCACTATCAAAATCAAAAACGCAGGTGATTTTGGTGTCAAAAGCGCCCATCGAGTGTTTGATTAAAAAATCGGGCCTCTCTGATGCGCAGCATTCGCATCAAAGTTTACAAATTCTTGATGTAAACATTGCTCGCGACATTCACTATCACCTGGCTCTGATCAGTAGCCAGGACAAACGCTCATGACAAATAGAAACCTCAGTTTCCCATAAATGCAGCAACTCTTCATCAAATCTCCTACTTGTGATCGCCCGTCATATCTACAATAACGTTTGGGCAGGTCTTGAACATATCATCGCTTTCGGGGGTGGCCGAATTTTACAACTCTCTCCATCAACATTACATATTGACGCGTCAAAGTCAAATTTTTGGTGATTAATGCATCTTATATCAGACTGGGAGGTCCACAAAATACACTGCGCTCACCTGCGGCTCGTAACTTCTCCCTGCGAAGGCGCCGTTGCCTAAACAAGTTCAAAGATGGACTCTAGAGAACCAGAACTTGGACACTTCGACCCACCTGAAGCTTTACGATCGCTATGTTGGACAGCTTGCTTGTGGAGATGTAAAAATGTAGATGATTGCATGGTGAAGTGGGCCGTGCAGTCCAGTCACAGGCCTGACTTCGATTGCGGGGCATAAACCCTGCCGTCAACTGTTTACTTTTGACACGTGCACTTGCAACAGCTCAAAATGTAGTGGCCTCAGTGAAGGAGCAAATGAGCTCGAGTTCTCAGGTGCCCGAATGAGATTCTAAAATGATAATCAGAAATGTGTTGATTCTCAAATCTGATATACAATCGTCACAATAATTATACAAGCCATCGGATTCATGGGTGCATTGAACCGCTGGTCGGTAATAAGCAGAAGAAAATTAGTGCATGCACATTACCTGTTCAATTACAATAAGTA
This sequence comes from Prostheceraeus crozeri, assembly GCA_907163375.1. NCBI lineage: Eukaryota > Metazoa > Platyhelminthes > Polycladida > Euryleptidae > Prostheceraeus > Prostheceraeus crozeri. Next base: position 230,580 of record CAJQUW010014991.1, read on the forward strand.
GTTTGTGCAGCTAGAGACTGACCGAATATTTGTCAGCTTACCGCTGAAAACTCGAAAAATACAGGCAGTGTCGGCGGTAAGATAAATTGATGAAAAGTTACTTAACTGCTTATGAAAACTTTGAATAAACAGTTGAAAGCGATCCGAAACCGAATAGCTATTTTCTAAATTTATTCCAGAGCTCTTATCTTGAGTGCAGTAAGCACCATACATCATCCTCTTCTTCCATTAATACAGGCGCAAGAACAGGCATCGCACAACTGATTTTGTTAATTTTATAGTGATATATATATATATAAACTATTGAGCAATGGCAGAAATTATGTCACAGAATCTACATGCATTACCTTACATAATCCATAAACACAAGGAAATCGCAAAATTTTCAGTTTTTAGGATGATGTGTCAGCTGAAGCGACCGATTCAACGAGATGGACTGCCATTGTTCAATCGTTCCATTCATTTATTTATAGATATCAGAGGATACAGAATGCATCTCTGGAGCATTCATATTTCCGAATATCATCTACGTATCCTTCTAACTGAAAATGCGCCTGTTGATAAATAAGCGCAAAAAGTGTATTAAATAATAAATAAATAATTAAATAAATGAACGTTGTTTATTCTCGGAAGCACATTAGGCACGGAGCCTTTCTTCCATGTGGCCGAGTTGTCATTTACCACTCTCATTCTTTTTCGTGCTGAGTGTTTAGCAAGAATGCAGAGTATACCTATTTTAAAAGTCTTAGGTTTGACCCGACCAAGATTTGAACCAAGGTCTCCCGGACGCAGAGCGAACACTCTACCACAAGGCCACAGCGCCGGTCATATAAAGTGCATTAATGTGATAAATCATGAAAAAAGTAATACAAATTTACAGGATGCACATTGTGTGTGATGTCATAAATGCCAACCCTCATGAGCCTCATGAATGGTCAAGGAGGACAATTGGGATGATGATAGACTGGACGGAGAGTGCACTCAATTTCGATTTTATATAGTACTATTATTCAACGTCTTTGTATTCGAATTTCAAAAGTATGTAATTCAAATGATGTATATGGTATACAACTACAACTTTGTCAGATAATGTGTTCAATTTTGCACAGTGAGAGCCTTTCCTAAGCCTCAGCTAAAAGATATCAGAATAATTGAAAGAAACTCTCTTGACATAATAGATAAGAGGTGAGCAGATTTAGTCTGATACTTATAATCGTGATATCACGCGAAATTGAACTGAAGCAACACATCGAAGTTGAACAGAAGCACACTATCCGGCATTGACAATAGTATTTATTATAATTGACAACAGTTCAACAATAGTCTACACTGCACAAGTTTATAAAAGCTACCTTATGAATTCTTACATGTATTTTATATTAGGGAATATAATTACTAGACAGCGACAATTTATGTGAATCACCTAAAATGAATTTTTTACCTAAATTCCGGATATTTTGTAAAAACATCTAAATCAACTAAATATTGTCATTGCGACAAATACTTGCTATTTGATTAACTCATCTACCCACATTTGAAAATATTGAGAAAATCGTGGTAGCGAATTACTTTTATAATCGGAATAATGAAGACATTAATGAGCGATACTGGGGAGTGCCACATGTTTCTGGTCATAGTTTCTAATTCTTTTATATACATTTATAGAATTTATATGGCATTTGAAATACGAGTAATTATCATCTCTTTGACACTTACACTATTGCGCAATTGAATTTTCAATACACAATTTGAAACATATATACTTAGTTGTTAATGTTTGATCTTTGCAGTTGTTATAGCTTGAAATAAATCCGAATCGCGATTAAATCTAGGACTTCCTTGTCATTTTCTTTTCTCTAATTCATTTTTTAAACTTATAAATAGACTATTGTCGTCGCATTTGTTTACAAATTAGTTACCGAGAAAAGCACAATTCATGAAAATAAACAAAGAAGCACCATTGCTCTCAATGAATCTAGATATTTTAATGGATTTTTGATTCACCTAAATAAACAACCTAAATTTGTAAAATTATTCACCTAATAAACCTAAAATGACAAAAATATTCACCTAAGATGTCGGGTCTAATAATTACATTTAACTCCGTTATGTAGGTGTAAGCATAGTCTTTCTTCTTCTTGGTAAGATGTCTTGCTTAGTTACCTTGTACCGTCGAGTCGGTTTCGACCCCTAGCGAAATTCATGACTATCCTTCTACATCTCACCGGATCTACTGCCTCTCGAACTGCACCGGCACAAGTTTTCCGGTGGCTCCACTGATGCCATCTAACCAGGTCTTGCGTGGTCTTCCTCTTCTCCGTCTGCCATCCATACGACTAAGCATGATTTCGTGCTCCAGGGAAGAACTACGCCGTGACACTTGACCAAAGAAATGGAGAGCTACCTCAAGAAAGACTACTTGAAGAATTTTCGATGACTTGATCTCGTAGAGGACTGCGATGTTGCCTTTCCTCGCTGTCCAGAGAATGCTCCAGCACCGCATTTCAAAGCTGTTAATGCCTGTTACGATGTTTGAAGTGTCGCAACTGGAAAGGACCTCATTTCATTAACTAATTTTGCGCTTTCAATAAAAAACATGTTGATATGTGCTTGCACTTGCTTGACAGGCTTTTACATTGTTGCAATTCATATTGTATCCTAGATGGTCAACATCTCATTTGGAACCGTAGATGAATCTTCAGAAGGACACACTATCATCAAGCATGCGAGTAAGCAATAGAAATCATTCGTAAACAAAAGTCAACAAAAATGTCCTCTTCACTATGTACTAGTAGTACTATTAGAAGCCACTTGATGATGCCATAAATGCAGAGTTTTGACCGGATAACGCATCGCATCCTCATCAATTCTCAACACCGCGTCAGATCCTCATCATCAATTCTCAACACCGCGTCAGATCCTCATCATAAATTCTCAACACCGCATCGGATCCCCATCATCAATTCTCAACACCCCATCGGATCCCCATCATCAATTCTCAACAACCCATCGGATCCCCATCATCAATTCTCAACACCGCATCGGATTCTCATAATCAATTCTCAACACCGCGTCAGATCCTCATTATCAATTCTCAACACCCCATCGGATCCCCATCATCAATTCTCAACACCTCATCGGATCCCCATCATCAATTCTCAACACCGCATCGGATCCCCATCATCAATTCTCAACACCCCATCGGATCCTCATCATCAATTCTCAACACCCCATCGGATCCCCATCATCAAATCTCAACACCGCATCGGATTCCCATCATCAATTCTCAACACCGCATCGCATCCTCATCATCAAATCTCAACACCGCATCGGATTCCCATCATCAATTCTCAACACCGCATCGGATTCCCATCATCAATTCTCAACACCACATCGGATCTCGATCATCAATTCTCTATACAGTATACTTGGTGAATTAACTAATAATACTACCAACTTCTGTAACGACTAATGAGTCTGCACAACAAGTACAAATGAATGATTTCAAATGACATTTGTCTGGAAAATACAATTTTGCCACGAGCGACATCACAAATTGTGGACTGTGATTCCGACAAAACCTGTGCTGTTTTGCAATGCAGCGGTTTATTAAATCTAAAATTGATTATCGTTTGCAATAAGGCAATTCATGATATCCAACTCCCGGGAAAGAAAATTTTGGAGAGCCGCTATACTGTACTATCGACCTCAAAAGGCGTTGGACGCCGAAGGACCGTCACGGTTTTACTGAAATAAACTTTATATCACTTAGACACCAAAATTTTCTTTCCTGGGAGTTGGGCATCATGAATTGTCTCATTGCAAACGCTAAACTATCCCACTGCCTGATCAATTATGTGAAATTTGATTATGGTCACGAATCCTTCATTTGTGGGATTGGTCATATCTCTACCGATTCTGCTATCACTTTTAACCATTTTAATTACTTAAACATTTGAGGATTTGTGGTTTTTTGTCTTTAGATGTATGTTTCATACAATTTATAACAGAATCTATGGCAGCATTTCTATACGCTCGCATTGATCATAGTAGGCTCGATATCTATCGCTAATTTATCTATCAATATTTTACTTAAGAAATGAGCCTTGTGATTTTTCTTGCAATGTGGTTTTATCAGTGTTTCGCCGCGCCTATTAATAATTCAATAATCCCTGAAAATGATGACAATCTTTTTTTGATAAGTAAAATTTAATAGAACCAACAGTGAAGACAAAGTTTCGATCAAGCAAACCTACTCAATACATGATATGTTAATAGCTGTGTAATTACGTCGTGAATTTTGTGCTGAAGGATGTAATTATAACTGCGTTTCGTCTATCAGAGAGTGAATTCTCATCTGATTAATTGTCAAAGTTATAAGTTTACGTTTCTTTAGGGCATGTAACTTTGACTCCTCCCATCAGCTCATTAATAATATGAACCTGCTGCGACTTTCACTTTCCGTATTTTTGACATTTTGTCGCGAATGCACTTGCACGTCGAACTTTTCGATTTCCTTGAGGTTTCTGTCATTTGGTAGGAGTTTCGCATTTCGCTGTTTAATGTCAATTTCGTGTACGACTTGTGTAGAGCTGAAACAATAACAATGTAGTTGACAGGTTGAGTTGAGTTGAAAAAAATATAATGTGGAAATTGCCGAACGAATGAGGAACTGCAACTCTATTTTACAAATCGGTTGCCCCTCATCAAGTAGCGAAGAAAACTCGTTGCTCTCTCTATCCTTCATGAGATATCAAACTTTCTATGGCTTCTCGTGTCCGGAATATAATCGCTTTCTTCGGCTTTCTTCTTATTCCTCTTTTTAAGACTTTCTATTTTCACACACTTTGCTATCAGACTGTCATACAAAGAAGTACGTATCACAGACTGTCCTCCTCGACGGATTGGCAAACTCCGAACCATTTTCTGTTTCCTTTCTTTTCCCCCTTCCCAATCTCAATCGTTCCTTCAGCTACTTTCTTTGTTCGGCGATGCTTTTTGTTAAACTGTCGCATAATTGAAATGGAACCGAATTTCCTTTTCGTGTCGTCTTGAATTTTCTCAACTTTGACATATATAACCAACAAAGTTACCGGAAAACTTTTCCAACCGGAGATTGAAAGCGAATTTGCCATTCGATGGAAGTGAGTTCTCCATGTTGAAACCTAGCAAGTTCCATGACTGTCAAGATGGAAACTTGTGCCGTGATAAGCTTTGATGCATTGGAGAGAAAGAAGGAAGTTGGTGGCTTCCGCAAAGCGTCCTTCCAACTCACTGAACTTAATTCTTTTATTTTGATTTCCTTCTTGTCTTCTGACATACAGACATATCACGATGAGTCGATAGAAGGTATCTGTACAGAGATCGATGGTAGTAAAGACTGAAATGGACAAATGTGATTTCATTTACTGGACAAGAGAAATAAGAGAAATATGTCAAAAGGAATGGGTGTGGCTTTCCACACAGTTTCCTTCTTCAGAGGATCGTATTTCCATCTCCGAAAATTCCATGAAGAGAAGTTATAAAGGAATTTGTGTGGGCGATCAAAACAAAATAAAAACAATACATTTTTCATCAAATATCATCAGCAATAGTAGTTTTGGATTATGGTGACAACTTTATAGACACCTTGTCAGAGATTGGAGCGACGAAAATTCTCTATCAGTCAGGTAACCAAGCTTGAATAGTCGAAAATCATTCATTTTTTTCTTGCGTTTAAGTGTCACAGACGCTTCGTGGCATTATAAAATTAATTCATCTCAAGTGGAAGGTTATTTGAGGATCACTTCGACGTAAAATGAACTAAATCTTGTTTGGCAAAAGTTGTTGCTTGAATGATGACTATTGGTGCTAACAAACATTCGACAAAGAACATTTGTCTTATTGACTTTGTTAGTTATCTCCTAATTGAGTAAGTATTTAAGCATAGTTAAGACTGATTTCTGAAATGGATCACAGAATAAGTTTTGGCTAGATTAATTGAGAAATTAATTGCATTACAATTTTCAACTACAATTCATCAATACATCACCGGTTACTCGACATTTGATGACTTGTGAGCGAAAACCAGACTTGCTAAATACAGACGATTGTGGATTTAAGGTTTCAAATTCTTTTCAAAGTGACATTCACTTGAAGATAGCAGAGTGTTGCCATCCGTTTTCAAAAGCCTGATTTGTGTGTACAAAAAGATAGATTATTTATACCGCGGTTGCTGCAACATTCTTGAGTTGTAGTTCTACTTTCTTCTTTTCTGTTCCGTCCTGTATGTTAACAGTATTATTAATTTTCTTTGACTTTCTAATTTACTTGTTATTTGTTTCAGTATTATTCATTTTATTTATTTACTTATTTTTGATTTATTCATTTTATTGTTTGATTTTTATCATTTATATTTAGTTGAAATACTACTCATTTCATTACTTTTGTGTGTATTTTATCATTGTACATATATATCCATTTTGGTTTTATATTGGCTTTGACTTTTTCGTGACTTATTCATTTAATTTTATTTTTGTGCATTCATTTTTAATGACATCATTTTTCTTATTTGCTGTATAATCTGAATTTCTGGCTTGTATCTGTTTGAATCCACACAATTGCTCTATTGGCCGCTGATTTGCATCCATCTATTATCTGTTGTCTTCATTATCCGTGTAAATGTTCTGTGTGATTTCAACGCAGTGTGAACGATATTTATGTGTTGTCTGCTGCACCAAGTATTATATTGATCATTCTTGCAGTTTGTCACATAGAGAGCGAGCGAGGCCCTGGCAATAAAAGTGATAACGGCAAAGTACTTACCTCTATCTCTACAATTCATCAATTAAATCGATGATATGATTAGAGCATTATAAATTGCACAGCTTTGCAGTGTGCGTGTGATTTTCTGCGATGATTTTCTTGCGGACATTCGTGCATTGGTCATTAACAAAATCAGAGATGTCTTGTTTTGTGCATGCAATATCTATAGCAATGTGAGAATCCAAGCCGAATCAATGAAGAAAGTGATTAAATTATCTAATAAATAAACAAATTTTTGTCTGATGATGGCATGCATGTTCATTTTGTATGATTTATTCGAATTTATACTAACCAAAGTTTTAGCGATCATTTTGCTTTCTTTTGTTCTAAGCCTTAGCTATAACTTTGAAATGATAAAGATCCAGGTCATGAAATCTTGAAAAATTGTGATTGGAATTCAGGTAACAATAGCGAAGCCACAATGAAAAATAGTTGTGAAATTTAATTGATTCTTCATACGATTCACTAGTTCATCAATAAAGTCCTCATGATCAAGCCAAAGGCAGAGCGTCCAGTATTTTCTATTGATCTATGGCATTGCGAATTGATTGAGGAATCAAATTTACTTAATTCATTCATTCATTGTTATACCAGCCGATGTACGTAGAACACGGCTCCGAGGACACGCGGCACACCAGCGGGTCGGTCGGTTATAAACTTTGAAAACCGTGTGCGGTACAAATTTTTTCTATGGCATTTTTTACTTAATTGAGTAGCGGCAAATTGTTAGTGCATTTTTCGTTTCTAGCTCTACAATAATGAATCAAGATTTAATTGAATTGCTAAGATGCTGAGACGGTGCTAAGACAATTTTATTACATGTATATTAATTAGCCTACATCAATCTAAACATTTGTGCACTAGAAATGATGGGAACATCGTTATCACCAAACCATGAGTTTCTCATTAAATGAAGAAGCGAGCAGCGGATTAAGTACATCAATTGTATTTGTAAATGAGAACACACGTCCTTCGCATTGGTTCAAAATTATCAGTTTCCGAAGATTTTCTCCATGAGTTTTTCCATGCCATAAAATGTTATACGTAGCACAACTGCAAGGTGTGATGATGTCAAAGGATGTTTATATGTACAGCAAGGTTGCCACACCCAAGGTTCCAAAAGCTTGGATCGAGATACCAAGCTTGTCCCAAATTTTAAATGTTGCTTTAGTATCAAAATTAATACTTTAGATTTTTGATTTTTTAAAGCGAAAAAAATGCGAAAATAAAATCAACGAATAGTAAACCGCAGAAATTATGCTATTTCAGTAGACGTAAACACGTCAATGAAACTCATACATGATACTGTGCTTTGTTTGTAATTAGTATGCAAACAAGCGAGCTTATGTGCAATCATTGCATTACACAACTGAAAGAAGTCTGTCGATAATAGGGGGTTTCCATTATCACAATTTTTTAATTCATTAACGCGTCAATTCAAAATTGTTCGTTTTGCATTCATACATGTAAAATCTCTAATATTTAGGTTTTATCACATCCGCTTGTCACTGCTTATGAATGTCAACATCAAACGTTAATCTCCTTAACCTACTTATCTGCCAAATTAGTCTGCATGCCACGACAGCCCACTATCTCCGTAAATATAAGCGTATAATAAGAAAAACAGAGCCGTATAGCCTTCTGTTTGAAAATGATTTTCTTCCATAGGCATTTTCTCCAAATTTTTGCAGATATTTTGTTCACCGAGTCTCTCAGTGCACACAAGAAAACCGGCTGCGGGTTTCACAAGTATGAATAATGACAAGATTTTATAACTCCCTAATTTTTCACTGCATTCCATTATAAGTTATTCTTGAATAAACACACATTGGAATCGACGGCCCCAGAAAGCAACTTGCATTATTGGTTATTTGAGAGAGCAACGACACAATAATGGAAGAAATTGAACACAGAAGCATCGCACAACTATCAGATAGTTTTATCGTTTATTTTTTAGCATCCAAGAATCTGCAAGTGTAAACATAGCAGTGAATAACATGAACACTGTCGCATAATCAACTGCCGCAAAATAATGGAATAAAGGATGAAGAATTGCGTGGTTTGAATCATCACCATGCGAGGGTAATCCTCGCAACTCCTTGATGTAGAATGTGTCACATCGTGGTGATATTAATAATCTAAAATATACACGTAAAAGTTATGAAATTAGCTATTGTATCTAATATGTATGAAAAGTATAATCTAGCTTGCAGAATTTTCGCATGCTATTAGGTGATAGGACTACTCTATAACGGGAAGTCCAGCAACTAAATAATGCCTTGATTAAAATAACTGGTCCTCTAGGCCTATAGCTTTTGCTTCATAATGATTTGGTGAAGTCAAATTAAGAGCTAATTTGACATTAACTTTTCAATCCTAAAAAGCACAAAATTTGGGCTGTTGGGTCTTGGACTTTTTACCCAAGTTTTTGCTCAACGCTGTGTACGATATCTAAACCTTCAATAGTATAATACAAGTCGAATACATGCAATCCTCTGCCATTTCCCCACTTTCAATTTCGAGCCCTACAACTCTACAGTGTAGCACAGAAGATGTCTAGTTTAGAACCTGTGATGATGACAAGGTTGAGCTTCAGGTTTTAGCAGATAAACTCTTGTTTCTAATCAAATTTGAACCACTATCCTCTGATCGTCGATCAAGGTCATTTACCAAAAATGGGATCACTGATACTGGTAGTGTTCGCTGTTGAGTAAAGAGAAACGAACAAAAAGTATTTTGTCTCTTGGAAATATAATTCGAGAGGCTTGCCATTAATTAAAGCGTGTTAATTGTAATTCAAATTAAATAATGCTTGCATATTCAGATGAAATGTCACGTTTTCGTTGTATTATGTTTCTGAATTGGTATGCCGACTTTGTTACCTAAAACAGTGCTTTTACTGCGGTCAACCGATAAAGATTTTCCGGGTTCATTCCGCTATAGTTCAAAATGTTTAGACAAAAAGATAAGTACATCTCTGCATTATGCAAGAATTGAAGAACTTCTTAGATATCTCCTCGAATGTCAAAAGGTATAAACAATGATACCAAAACAAGAAAATGACATTTCAGTCTCTAAATGTTTCAAACCGAAGAAAACCAGGAGAGAAGTAATATCCTCTCCCGAGAGGGAACTTGTTTCAGCCACTTCAGTTTTAAATCAAAAGCTTGATGGATAGTCGACAGATTCTGATGACACGATGCTCAATCAAGAAAAAGAGTGATGTATCTATTGACATGGAGTAAATAGTTTACGGTCTTGAATTTGTCTTATTTGACGCAGGGCTTAATGTCTACCGATGGAGTTGATAACGAACCAGATGAACGTTTCTTCTTAATTATATCAACTATTAGCATCGCTGGGAAAATAGCTCTTTATTTATAAGAACGAAATCCGCGATTTTCTTGTCCTCATGTCGTATTTCGCACATCAATTGTAAATACGAAATTGAGGAAATGGAATACGGCAACAAAAGGAAAATATGCATGGCATTATCCTGTGATGCAAAGGCTAAGTTTTTAGAAATTGATGAGATGAAGTGTATACATGTAGGTGTTTCCCTCAGTCTAATACCAGGGAATATCTCCCTGCACTCCCGTCGACAATTTCAATTAGAATTTGCCCGGATTTGGAGTGGTTAGCCTGTTAAATTGCCCTTGGCAGAATGTATTTTATTTACCGACTAACCATCGTTTATGGGTCGACGCGCTTAACCGGTGAGCTGGGTACCGTACCGGTAATTTGATCAACCACTAAAAACCGCGTTTAAATTGACGTACTCTCTTTCGTTTTTAATGAGAAAAAAGGGTTTCTTCGTCCGAAATAGAAAAATACATAACTTAAAGGTCTCAATAATTATGAGCCACATTTGATGTTTTTGTCTGTGATATGATCATCTGCTTTAGTCGTATTCCCGAAACCGCAAAAATTTTCCAAGACATACGTACCTCTCCAAGCTATACTCGTGAGTAGTGAGCCCTTGTTTTTCATTTATGGAAGCATGCTTTGACAAAGATAATACATTTATCAAAGTACACAACAAGCAGCAAACGCGAACGAGATTATATTTTTTTGCATTATAACTCTGACGAAAAGAACCTAGCCACAGATAATGCAGACATTCTTCTTTTGTCAATTATCTGCAGTCTATAATTTGGTTGTTTTGCTCAATCAAATTTTCATTAAATTGCAATTATTTTGATAAATGATTTTTTTGTTAATGAACAGGTGGGCACTGATGCTTAACGTAGGCCTACACATTACAGGAAACTGGTTAGAAAGGAAATCTGTCATATCCACGAAAGCAACATTTAGCAATAATTTGTAAAGTAAAATCAATTTTTACAGCTACTCGGTTGATATTCGACAGACACGAAATAAAGCTACATTTAAGAGCTAGACTACCGATCAAGGATGAAATGGAACTCCGGCTCCGGGCTTATGGAAATTATCAAGCTCCGGCTAAATCAGTTGAGAAAAATCCGGTTCTAATTTGCGATCTCTAATTTTTCTATGCTTAGCAGACAATCAGACCTGTAAATGTTTTACATTTAATTTACTCCATTAGTTTACTCTCATGCCTCTTCCAATCCCTTGGGTTTGGATGTTGCTGAGACTGCCAGATGTTCTGTAGTGTTGTTGTACGCATAGTACCTAGATGTGCTTGATAGGCTATAGGCATCACAGATTGACTTATTTGGTCACTTATATAGGAGTATATTTTATTATATTTGGTCAGTCATAAATAAGTAAAGAAGAACCAAGGACAGTCTACCGAGAATTATGATCATGCATGTCTAAATCATTCTACAATAATATATTTGTAGCCTATATTCGACCTCAATCCTTGTCTGCAAGTTCATTGATGGATTCATCCGGAGAGCCTACTATATATTCTTGCATAAAGCTAAATGACCGATGAAGGCTGCATAAAGCCGATAGGCCTAAATAAGCGCAGCCGAAGCTTAATTGAAATTTTGCATTTGATAAGGCATGCGTTGTTTTAATATGTCATTAATTCTATGTTACTGGATTACCGTATGTGCTTTTACTTAATTTACTAAGCCTACTAATCAAATGTGTCAATGTAAAATAGCATCTTGAAGTAGACCTGAGACTATGTTAGATAAGCAGGCCTAGACGTAGCTATGTAAGGTGTAGCGGCTTCCAGACTGCATCTAATGTTATATTTCCATTCATTTCTTCAAACAACTTTTCAAAGTAGATTGCCCTGCCTATGAAAGGACGATGACATCTGAGCACAGAGATAGATTTGTTTGCGCGTGGGTTAGTCTACAGCGGACATAATCCTTTCCCAGCCATTGCACGCAAGGGTATCAAGCAACAGAAATTGACATAGATATTCGTCTCTCTTTGGCTTGTGTGATTGGTCAAACGCGCGCATTGCAGAAGCAGCTCGTATCAGAGAATCCGCGGACTTCAACGATCACATTGAAGGCAGGCCTGTCAAGTGAAAAGTACCTGTGTTTGACTCAATTTTTCCAAGTGATAAATTCGTCAAACAGAAATATTATTCACGACGCTCAACTCCTCACGATCCATATTTACTGAGTGTGTACGTTTTATGTCGCGTCAATATTCTGGTTCGTCAGATTTTAGGCTTGAATTTCCATTACGTTCAATGGAAAATTGATCTTCTTGACCCTCGAGACTAGGTTTTGGCTGTGTCCATCAGTATCTAGAAAAGTCATCTCTCGACCCAATCTCGCAGATCTCTATGCATATCTCTGTGCATCTGAGAATACGCTAAGTACGCTAATAATATATTTGAATATTTGAATAATGAATATGGCAACATAATTCAAATTAGAGAGCGGTTATCAATGCGTTCATCATTATCTATGAGCACAGACATCATGAAGTGCATGTAGACCAAGTCAATTTTAGCAAGAAGCATAGACATAATATGAAAAAAAGATAGCTACACGTCTAACATTACAGGCCCTATGTCAGCTATATGTCTAGAATTATAGACAAGTGATGTATTTTTTTATCAACCGAAGTAAGAATATGTACTTAACATTTATATTCATCCTTACCAACAATGCACCGATTCAACTTATAAGCTAAGAATAGAGACAAAAAGCGACAACAATGTTACACCATCATCATCATGGAAGGCATTAATTACCACTAACAGAACGCGGCGTATGCGCGCCTCATGATATTGAACATTTATTCATATCATACAATTTTCAACGAAGTCAGGAAAGATGTCGCTCCTTCAATTTTAGGACTTCAAAATTTTAGCTAGTAAAAAAATAAATGTCGTCATAAAACTGATGAAGCGATATTTTTCCTGACCTCGTGGAAAATTGTGCAATGAAGAACCTCCCGTGCAAGACAATGAGAGATCCGATTTATTCATGCAACACTTTTGTTTGTACTGTTGTCATTATCAGTAGTTCGTGTAAGCCAAGGGAATAAAATGATGCAATTTGCACAGAATTCAACTGCCGGAGTTTAAAAATGCATTTGGCTAAAATCATCTGAAATGTGCAATGTATGTAGGCTTTATTGAATTAATTTTGGAGTGCCATTCACAGGGACGCCGGCATCGGTGTAGGGCAGGTGTTGCATCGACTTCAAGGAGGACACTTTGGGGCAACGGCACCCACGTCCCACAGCCCACAATTTCATGTCTTAAATGCGTTGCAGGTTACTTAAATTCTGCGCAGGCCTGCCTGTTAGCCTTGAATTAATAACTACTCCATGCTCGTGAGACAACAACTGGCATGTATGAGTACGCTAATCGAATGAGTAAAAATCACACTGTCGTCAATTTTAACCTAAGTCTAGCACATTTATCTATTCTGCAAACTGTACGATCTGCAAATGTACGTGACATGACACCTTTTTGCTGCAAGACAAAAAGTATAATTCTATTCAAATAAATATTATATTAAGCAAAACGTTTTCTTTCCACTTGGAAATGGCTAGCAAATGTCCAGTATACACTGCAACAGACCTTTTCATGCGGTGTGAAATAGGTCTGATAGGATTTCAGTTTGAATTTACTGAAGAACACAAAACGATCTGTTTCGCTGAAAATCTTTACCTATGACCAAGAACAAAAACGTCATGCTGCTGAGTTCCTCATTCTCATGAATGAGCAGGAGCCTTCACTCACTTTAGACGACAATTTTGGCATAGGGGCGTCGATCAAGTGGATCAAAACGTGGAGGAATTCTTCTATCGTTGCAAGACCCAAAGAAACCCCTTTTTTGAAAGGTGCAAAGTGTGCTTTTACCTTTCAACTCATCCATTTCATCCATCATTGTCATCTTACTTTCCCTGGCCATCACATTAGTATTGTAGTATTGTATGTAACGTATATGTATATTGTTTGTTCCCATCCTGGGCAATTGACATTTTGAATTTTGAATTTTGCTGACATGCAATAGCATTGATGTCAGCTGCTTCAATTCATTTTAGACGGATGTTCTTCTAAACGGAAGTCGTTTTCGAATAATCAATCTCTCCATCTCGCACAAGCGCGTGGAAGACGCCGACATTCGCTGAACTGAAGTGGATATCCGATTCACGCCGACATCGTCAATCCGAATTATTAGAAAGTTCTTCTGGTTTTCTGAAGAGACTCACTCCAGTTGTACATCCAGTTCCACAAATGACACGACGCTGCGACAGGTGTGGAAACAATCTCGCAGCTATTGTAATGATTGCTCAAATCGATTGTACCCGCATCTGGAGAAAAAATGCAAATGTGAAGACTGCTTCACATACATAATGTTGAAGATAAAGCGTGCTCTATACATGTATGTATACAAAGCATGCATGCATTTCTGCGGAAAGTTAGCTCTAAATTTTTTTTCGTTGATTTGATAAAGAAATTTCAATACTGACTTTTACGTAACTCGCCTGCATGCATGCTTTCCAAGTTAATGATAAGAAAATTATCAAAGCACACATACACTCATACCTGCAGCACAAAATTGACATCCTTTTTATGCAATGCTACTTAAAAAGTAATGATGTAATATAGTGGTACATATCTTTATTAGTAAATTTTAATAATCAAATTATTTTGCATTCCATCATTTGTTGCTTGTACAAGTCTTTATGATTGTAATTTTAACTGTTCACATATCTATTATGTTAAAGTCCATTATCAATAGATTTTGTTTAGCACACGATTTCCGCGATGTTGGGGAATATCAAGCACAATATAATTTTAGTTAGTGTCAATAAGATGTTGACAAGCAACCCAAATCGGTAATGCGATTTGGTCAAATAATTCCAACAAATAAAGTTGAAGGAAAATTACCGCAATTTATGAAGAGGTGCAACAGGTGCAACACCCTTGCCGGCGTCCCTGGACATTCATAATCTTAAAGCGTTTCGGAAAGTGTAGGGCCTGTTTACAAACAAACACATCAATTTGATGGGCAAAGAGTCAAACAACTCATGAAAATCATTGACAATTTGAAACTTTTAAAACAGGCTTTCTTTGACTCATAAAAATCTGTCGGATGATGTCATCACAAACTGTCAATTTTCAAGCTGAAAGTCATTGAGTAGAGATTTGATTAGAGCATTGTCTTCACGACGGTTGCTAAGGATGCAAGAACATTTTCAAAATTAATTATGTGATATTCAGTCGATACACTTTATCATTAGTGGTATAGCGAACATGCTCATTTTCACTTAAATTATCAGAAATGACTGGCAATATCTGAAATCAAATGGAAGATTCCTTGATCTGGAGGTCAAAATTGACAAGCTTTTGACAGTGCTTTTAGAAATGCTTTCACCTGCTAGGTACAATATAACCTTTTTGTAAAAGTCTATTATGACGATACATAAATGATATTTAGGTTGATTTTCCTGTGCTATTTAGCTATTCAGGTTTGTTCCAATTTCTCAGCTGAAGATGAAACTTACATGTAATATCTAATTATTCAATTTACCCTAACATGTTTGGAACCCAAACATCCATATTAGAATTATCTGCGCTTTATTCGTACATCAGAGAAAATTCTAGTGTGTATTTAATAATTAATACTAATGACCCAGCAAATTGATGTATCATTATAACAGTACAAAAAAGCGGGTATGATAGCCCAAATCTTAAAAAATTAAAAATTTCTCATAACAATTACTTTTTGGAAATCAGAGGTGAATCTCAAACCAAATCCTGTCAAATAAATATGTGACTCTCAATCTACATACACAATTGCATCGAAGACAAATTTAATTTCATCTCTACTCAGAACTCACACGTATGTCCAGATATCTTCATACTAGATGTTTCACTCATGTATCACACTTGCAACTTCATGCATTGAACGGAATGAATGCCTTCACTATGCGTATGTTATGTCTTGCACAATGTCATGTTGTGCATGCAAATGCATGTGCCAAAACAAGACCATTCTTGTAGATTCAAAATTGTAGACCCTAAGTGTGGTGAAGTCCTCAAAGATGCAAAACAAATGTATGTACAATGTACATGTGCATGGCTATTTATGTAAACACAGCATTATTCATGTAAAAGAATGAACTGAAAGGTTTTTATGCCACACGGAAACTATAATACGTAAGTAAAGTTGAGCAGCTAGACAGGCTTGTCGCACGCATGATGCAGAATAATAAACCAATCGAAATAAAGAATCAATTTAGACAAAAATACAAAGTAAAACACCCTGTCGCTGCACCCTTAACATCGCTTGGAAGCTACGATGAGGTCCAAAGCGAAATTTTCTTCGTTTTCCTCTCATGAATTATTTCGCACATGCAGCAAATGTATTTGTAATGATATTTCAAAGGGTATTTACTTTTTTTTAGAAACATGTCTACAGAACTGACTGTGGACAACTTTCTAATCTATATCGAATCATAGCTCTCTGAATTCTAAAGTGATCCATTTTGGTACACTTACTTCCGGGAAAATTGAATGACACACAAAGAGAAATATGCATTAAAATGTTATCTTGAGAAATGAAACCAAAGTTTTTAGAAATTGATGAGATTAAGCACACAGAGGTGTTTCCCACAGCCTTAGACGATCTCTTCGTGTACTTCAGCCGCCATTTTCAATTAGAATTTACACATTTCTTTTTCTTATTCATGAGGCAAAATTACAGCAGGACATTATGGAAAGATCGAGGGTGTGCGCTGATTAATTAAAAGACTTTGCTCATTTCCCAGTCCTAAAAAGCATCTGAACTAATTCAACCAGTACTGCTTCCGAAGGCGTAGAAACTCAGACACACCTGTGCAAGTGACGACACATTGAAGAGTTTGGTGGTTGGAAAAACAATATCAACTCCGACAAACATCATTTTCAAGCGCGTGAAATGAATTGAAGTCGATGTTGTTTGCTAGAGTATCAAATTATCAGCTTCGTTCAGGTACTCAAGGCAATAAGATACAATTATCTTCTTCCTCTTCGAAAACTGTTGCCCTTGCCTGTAAAGAGGAATCAAGTCTGTAATCATAAAGTCAATGTCTTAATTAATTAGTTAGTTATACCAATTCAGTATGTCACTTGCCTTGTACCAGAAAGAGACAAGAGTTGTAGAGTAATTTTCTCCCAGTGAATAGCGGGTCAGCTCCGTGCAATATGATAAATGAAATATCAAATAAATGAACATTTTAGACTGGGCTTTACACACAAAATTGTAGCTTATCAAGAAACACTACAATTCACTTTGTTCTCTGGCGTCTCTCGTCTTTTCCTTTTCACTGCATTTACTTCATGCTACTTAGGTTTTGTACAGGTGGTTTAAAAATACCGACAAGGAATTAATTTGGCTTCCTGTGTTTTCTACTATGTAAGTGGGCTAAGATAATTGTAGAGAACGCCTTGCAGGCATTTGTCATCGCAAAATGAAGAAAACTCAAGTATAAGGAAACTCTTAACCAACAACGTTTTGAAAGAAAACATAATTACTGGCCTCAGTTGGTAATCGAGAGATAAACGATAGCTATTAGTAACGCATAGCTTACTATAATTTGAATTTTGCAGTTTAACAACAATTTTCGTCAACTCTGTGAACTATAAATGACAAATTTTAGTTTTTTACCGAATATATTTTGCTTAATTTGAAGAAAAGGAATTATCTATCATAAGTTCATTGAATAATTCTTATTTGAATTGATAAATGAAATGATAATAGATATTCAGGGATATTTGCAAAGAACAATATTATGCATAAAACGGAAAAATCAAATTTCAGATATACATGATGTCAGACAAAAGAGCTCGTGTCAGAGTGCAAATGCAAGTCTTGAATAAAATTGTCTCGCTTATGTTGCAGAATAAGTGAAAGTCAGTAATTTGACTCGATCGCTTTTTTCGAAATAAAGCTATTATGGAGTATCAACAAACAATCACTCGACTTAACCTTGATTACAAATTAAATAAAAACGTGTACAACGAAATGAATAAAACGCATCAAGTGAATGTGCATCGCGTTAATAAAATTCATATTCGGTTGCTGTCTGCAAATTCCATGAAATTCCTCCTTTGCGCATAGTGGCGGATAGTAGGTTCTAGTGAAGGATTCGCCATAGATGTTGGTCACTAAAAAACCTTGTGTTTGTCATTGTTTGGTTTAAATCTTGCTGGTTAGACAAAGTAAAGTTCTTGAAAAAATGTGCACTATTCTGAGCACCATCTAAATTGCAACCTTAGAATAATAAAAACCTTTAAACCGAAATTACATGTACTTGAACCTCTCAAAAAAACTTTAATAATTGAATAAAAGGTATAAATATCATATATTATTACATATATTATTATATACTCATCAAATATTGTATATAGTGAGTACAGACGCACTGAAGGCCAATAAAGAGGTTTCCAGAAAAATGTCGCTGTTTTATTGACATTCTCACAAATTCATGCCAGTGTCCGTGTTGATTTTGAACGAATTAAATTCCGAAATAAAATATATGGCTTATCCTCGCCATGGGTCAACAGAATTAGCATGGAAACCCAAATTGCATAGATCCAATAAAAAATTCGAAATAATAATCCTCGTGAATGGTAATCTACAGTTGCGCATGTACTCGTAGATTTACATATACACATACATTGGTTGTGGGCTCTTATATCTCAAGGCTTTTTACGCGCTGATGAAAATGTAAAGTTGAAGCTGTTTAACTCTATCAAAATTAAAAAATGTGCAAAAATATTCGAAAACATTAAAGCACTTAGCATATTATCACTTCTGTACGGATGTTTCATCAGTGAGGAATAATACTGTAGATGAATATCTATCGACGAAATTGATGCTAAGCAGACAGAACAAAAAGCATGTAGGTATATCCCTATACACTGAGTCCACTTATTAAAGTCACAGTGCAGTAATGAACACTACTTCAACACACTAGTTCAAAACTGATCATGCAAAATAAAATCAAATGTGACACTTTGCATTTAACACAATTCACACATATAATTTCACTAAAGTTGTAAAATAAAGACTGGTATTTAGTCTCACATGGATGTGCTTCTAATCGATTAAGAATTTTATTTCGTTCTATCTCTCTCATTCAGATGCATCGCTAGACCCTTCGGCCTTCAGAAAGCGTCAAAGTAAGAAGCTTGATTTTTTGATGTCCTCTAAAAAGGCTGTGTGTCTAGTATTCTAATCCACCCGATTCCAACCTAGGGTTTCATATACGCATAATATCTAATTTCATGGAACCGGTTCCAGTGCCTATGTCTAGAAGGAAGGAAAGAATGCAGCATATTTCGAGGTAACTGCGATCTGTATTTTGCCCAGTTATCAGCTGTGTATGTATTGAGAGCGTAATTGTTATGTGCATTGCATTGTTGATTATAAAAATTACATGAATGAAGATGCACTTTTTCTTTATAAAGAATATTTAGTTAGCAAAGAAAATACCAATTAATTGGAGCATCACAAATTATCTGAGGAGGACTCACAAATCATCGTTTCATAGGCCCAAGTATATACAGTCGCTATCACTCAGATGAAGCTTTGTTTGAGAACACAAGGCTATGCAAAATTGATCACCTAGTCTTGAATGAAATTATCTGTAAACAGAAATTACCAGCTGCTTACATTCTACCTATGTTGGTTTTTTCAGTCAGGATTTATTGAGCAAATTGCTGAATAATAGACTAGACTTATCTGAAGACCTATACTAGGACAAGCCTTTGTTTTCAAAGACAGTAACTACAACAGAAACGTGGAATGTGATGCGGCCAGTATTAAAACTCTGACAGATTGCCAGAAGCTAATAGTTTTACATAATTCTCGCAGTTAGATATTGTATTTAATGCTAGGCGACTGGAGACGATAAGTATGTTACATTAAGTATTTTACATTTCTGATGGTCGAGAGGACTATTGAGTAAGCGCTCACACAAGAAAACGAGTATTTTATTTTTATGTTTTGAACTTGCCTTCAAAGCTTAGTTCTGGTGTAGGACAGAGGAACCGGTACCAGAATCGTTGTCAATTTCCGAAGAACAGGATCCGGTGCTCTCGATTTTTTGAAAGAACCGACTTCGAGGCGGTGTCGGGATTAAACTCTATTCCAACCACAACGTGTGCTCGCATTTTAAATTTGCGATGCGCTTATTTGCTACCTACCGGAACTATCCACAGAAACACCATGTGTTAGAAATGGTGACGCGAAATGTGGCAGCCTACTTCTTATGTTTTATTTAAAAGTAATGGAATTGCGCTTATTTAAGTAAATGAATGTCAACTTATTACAAATAGTAACCGCACATCCTTGCAGATGTAATTCTCTACACACAGGAAATGCAGACAGCACGTATCTATGTAGATTTATAAGAGAAGACAACTTTTCGAAGTGCAGATGTTCTCCGGGAATCAAATTGATCAAGTTTCGATGAGTTTGAATCTATTGTGATGATTCACCAACTATTCCGCTGACATCAAATGCCAGCCATGCTCCAAACAGTGGGAATGAGGAAAAATTACTTATTATACAGTACATATGGGCTACACTTCATTATGAGAGATACTTTATAATCCGGTACGGCGCCTGACTCTAAGCAAGGTACATTCGTTTTAACTATATTAAAAGCACGTATATTCAAAAAAGTATAAATTTATAATTGAAAACTGTAAAGACTTTTTTTAATTTGAGATTACCAGGATTCTCCACACAGTTATGCTCTTCCTCTAGAAAATGTATTAGATCACTTGTTCTTTCAGAAGAAAACAAAAAATCGCTTTTCTTCAAACTATGATTAAAACTATCATCAGTCAGCTTCTGCACCAGCGATAAAGAAATTATAAAAACAAAGAAAACATTTTCGGTTGAAGATAGAATTCGAATGATAGTAAAGATATCACAGGTAATTAGTTTTCAAAGGAAAGTATGCTTGTACAGCATTATGCAATCTCCATGCTGGTTAATGAACTGCCAACCTTTCAGCAACCGTTGAGTATGATGTCTACTGATGAAATACATTGAGTAACATCATTTCATTGTGCGTATTTCTTATGGAGTGTGAATCTGACTGTACTTTTAAAAACAAATCATGGCTGCTTGCATTCTCGCCTCTGAAGTTATTATCCTAATCACCAGGAAGCAAAGCTTGAATTAATCATAAGAATAATATAATTCGCAAAAAATTGCAAACTATCTTGTTCAAAATAGATCAGCCAATTCAATAGTCACAGCGCAAATAATCATTAAGGCTAAATTAAAATCTCTGTCATAATATTGGTGCTCATTCAATTCAATTTCAGTGAATTATTGTCAGCATAGAACTTGGACAAATGTGTGTTGTTTATTTGCATATATAGGGTTCGACAAAAAAAGTGCGTTTTTTGTAATCAACATCTATTAATCCAGACAATCATTCACATCACAGATAGTTACCATCTTCCTCTATAACTTTTTCAATATGCCACTGGAATACATTAAACTCCTTCTGTAACTGGATGATGGTCATTCCAGCAAGAAATTGTTCAATACATGCCTCAATTTCAGCAATTGAGTCAAAATTGCGTTGACGACGATGAACTTCAAAATTTCTGAAGACATATCGATCGAGCAAGTTGTAATCTGGTGAATAAGGGGGCTGTTTCACGAGACTCATGCCTTCGTGGTCGATCCACCGTCGAACCTGCATTGCTATATGTGGTCTTGCATTATCATGTTGGAGACACATCTCCCAACGAGGTAAATTGAGTTGCTGCTCGAACGCTGCACACATGTTTTGCAGGAATGACAAATATCGATCACCATTTATGCTTCCACCATCATGCAGCACTTCGATATAGGAGAAAGACTTTGCATAATTGAGAGCAACTATTATTAAGACCTTCCTGTCGGCTATTGTCCTGCGCGATACTTGAGGTCTGTCGCCTGCGCAATCGACCCAGACTCGGTTGCATTCTTTGGGTGGGATGCTTTTGTAGTAGACTTACTTTTCGTCCACGACGACAAGTTTACTTTTGATCTGCCGACGTCGCAAGGTTTCCGAAATGCTTCTTCCACACTCAATAGGTTGCTGCTTATTTCGATCTCTCAGTTCATGCGGTATCCACCGACAACACAAGGATTTCTTATTCAGATAATGAGAAAGTATCCGATGAACTGACCTCTCCTCAACACCTGTCTGCAGTGAAATGTCAGCACAGGATAAGTGGTTGTCATCTTCGATTAGTTCTTTCACTTCTTCGATGTTTTCATCGCAGCAGCTTGATCGTGGTCTTCCAGATCCTTCCTTTCGTGTCACCGTTTCACAACCCTCGACGAACTCTCTAACTATTGCTTGAATTCTTCTCACTTTCATGATGTTCTTCTCACCCCAAACGCTAGCAAGCAGCTGATGAATTTTTGTTGCTGAGTAGCCATTTTGAGACAGTGTTCGGATGAAGAAGTAGACATCACACTGCTGAAACTCCATGACTATCAGGAAGGAAAATTGGATGATTGATTAAGAGCATATCTTATGTCTATGTTCGGAGATAGTCGGAAAGCACTCTAGAGACATGACGATCCGGAATCAAAAATACACTATGTTTATATCAGTGATTCCAACATTAAAGCGTATGCAGTGCACAGAATAATGCCATAGACATTGCCTTTGAATAAAACTTTCATGAACTTTTAAATGAACACAATCAAACACCATTAAATCTAAAAAATCAAAGGCTGCAGAAAAAACGCAGTATTTTTGTCGAACCCTATATATGAGCATTATACGATTTTTTCATTTTGCATATTTCAATGCCGATTTATAATGCAGCATGTAAACTGTGACAGCGGTTCTGTGGACTTCTTGAATCGGTCACAAATTTGCTGTATCAATTGAAGTTTTGTTTTGTGACCCTATTTCATGCTGAATTATTATCTTTCAAAATATTCTCGGCGGAAAATTTATAGGCATGCATTTTTAGGGAAAGCCTGATGAAGCTTCATGGGCCGTCTTAATACTTCGAGGCTTACATGCCCTCCTAGAGGTAGCTCCATGACATCTGGTTTCCAATAAAATCAATATGATACCAAAAACAGAATTTCGCATTATTACTCTTGTATTCGTGCAATATTGAGACTTCATTTTCGGCATTCGTGAATAGGCTAGGTAAAATATCACAGAATGCAAAAAAAGTAAATCACTTTGGGCTTTTCGGAAGAATATTGGGAAAACTGTCTTAAACCTACATTTTTGGTTGTCACTGGTTTTGGTGCAAGCTCATTGATGACCTTGATCGATTGCTTACTTCAAAGCTTGCTACAGGAGAGCCTGCAATGACGATGTGATGGAGAGTGCAGAGTCGGCTTGCGCTCGAGATGCTTTCAACTATGCGTGTGACATAGCAATTATTACTTGACGGATCATCCCACTCTTCCCCTTGAACTGTTGTTGTAATTTTTATTTTGATGCTTCTGAAACACAATTGATAAGTTTCTGTTCGGTTTTACATGTATATTCACTTTGTATGAACACTGAAAACAATTCCACGACAAAATCTTCACTACAGTATAGAATACCGGAACAAATCACTTTTTTCGAAGAAACGCCAGTCTAGTTCTGCTCCTGCACCATATCGTTTATACAGAGAGATTAAAATTTGCTAGGTTATTGTTCAGGCTGGTTTATCACAGATCAACAAAATTTTGCGTCTTATCTAAATCTAGGTCTAGGTCATGGGATTCTATATTCCATGTCAAGGTTAACTTGACAGCGTGGCGGAGATGAATTGCACGGCTTCAGCACGCTATCATACATTGAAACTTAAATCAACCATTTTGAAAATTAGCTACAAAGAATGATTCAATCTATTTATTTTATCAATAGTGTCATTCAATCTGAAACAGATTTACCGATAGAGCGCTAAGTTAGAGTCTTCATAACGCATCCCTTCTAATGAAATGACACACGCAAATTAGTTTTGGACAACAACTGTAGATAACTGCGAACTTTATTATTCAATTTCTACTGCTTGAAATGGCAATGCAGTGGCTTGCCATGCCAGTCGTTGCATCAGTGTCCTCAAAGTGAGCGCTGTCGCTGCGCTATCACACCGCTGTTTATCAAAATATTTCGTCAGTGTTTCAGAAGAACTCCATGCTTGACCACTTTAAATGTCAATATGCTCAATCTTCATCAATGTGGAATATGCAAGCATTGAGAGAAAAATAGACAAGGGAACAAAAAAATGTAAAAGACAGTGCACAGATTTGAGTTAATTATTTGCTAGAACTATAGAGAGCTGAAGACTTAAGGCTATTATGATACACAATTTTCCGAGGAAATCTATGCATTAACTGTTTTAATACATGACATATTTCACATAATTCTGTACCCTAATAATATTTTCCCTCCAGGAAAATAGCTACCTGCCTCGTGGCGTTACTACTTTAGCACACTACTGACATGTCATCTAAGTTGGTGAGTCTGTACCTGTAATAATTGAAGAATGTTACTTTTTGCATGCACAATGGAAATCGAAAAATTAAACATTGAGTTGCACTCCATCTGTTGACAAATGGGAGTAGACAAGAAATGGCAGCTATTCACGTCTGCTCAAACAATATTTAATATTTCTGCTCACTTATTACCCGTGGACATATATGTACCCGTGGACCCGGGATATTATATACCCATGGACATAGAAGACTTTATAATATCATGCATTATAAGACGGAACAATATGCATGGGCCTATATAAATCTAAGACTTCCATTAATGGATACAAACGCCTTACAGTTAATGTTGTATTAATTCACACAAATCAATAAACTAATTAAAATGGTATTTACCAATAAATTTCACAATTTAAATAACTACATGTATATGTAGCATATTAATTTGGAGGTGGTCTTAAAAAATCATCGTGCTTGCGTATCACGAGAATTTGCATTTTTGCATTCTAAATATCCGAATTACAGAACGTCATCAACTATGTAAATATGTGCTATTGACTATGAGGCCTTATAATTGACTTACTATTGACTAGGGCTTGCTGTAAGTCACGAATGGTATTTTATTTATTGCTTTTGTATTTCATGGAGTTTTTGAATATTAACGTGATATAAGTTTTACTGATTCAAAATAATTACGAATAGCAAGTTCCAGAGATTCCAGATGCCTTTTTTGCGATTATTTCACGGTATCAAAGCTGCCTTTGAGGTTGCCAATTCAAGGTTGTTTAGTAGAAAAAACGATTCAAAGAGAGTCAAAAAAATTTAAGAGCATGGACTTTAAGCAGTGCTGAAGTTATATAGCTTTAGGCATTTGGCAATTACCAAAAAGTGTTTGAAAGCTTAATCATGATGATAGGCCTACTGTACTTTTCCCAGGGATTGTACTATAAACAAGAATACAATCTTCAAAAGTTGTGCTGCATTTATATTAGATTTATAATCAACATATATCATCTGATATTATTCCAAATAAATTGTCTACTTACGTCTGCAGGCTGGTGGTGCATTAGCAAAGCCGACTAAAATGCGAAATTAATAGATGCTGAACAAAAATCGAAATTGCCACAAGATTTATTCTGTTACCATCGCCCATCATTTTCGCAGGGTTAGCCACTACTGATACAGCACATTCTGCATACAGACATTAGATGGTTTTGACTGAAGCCTAAATCGTTTCTTTTGATCCCGGTGTACTCATTGACCATCTTTCACATTTAAGAGAAAAATAAGAGATGACTCTGAACATCAATGACTTAAAGATTTATGGAAAATAGAACAATGAATCATGGAATGATATTCGATGAGAGAATTTGTGTTTCAGGAATAGCGACGTCCACAATCCATCTCATTTTACTTCGACGAAAAGCAATGTTGGTTGGGTGAGTAGAAAGACTCTCTTAGGTTTAATAATTCATGTCCAGTTTGAACGATCTTACGTAGTTTTCATTGAACTAGTTCACTTGCTGGGACAGTGCGTGGCAAATCTCTGCCAGCTGCGACGGGGAGCTACTCCAACAACATCAAGAAAAATAAAGGCCGAACAAGTTTCATGAGCTTTACTAACATTCTCTGTCTGTGGCGTGAGATATCGGTGTGAGAAGTTAATTGCGTGCAGATTTTGTGGCCAACTATGGCATTAAGATTCAGCGATATATCACGGAATATTCTTATCATCCTTCAATATGATGAGAATTTGCGGACTTAACACCAAACTATTTCATCAGACGATAGTTCTGCAAGTTTAACACGTAATGATAGAAATCAGATAATCCTATCAGAAAATCACAAATATTTCTTATTTTTGTTTAACCAAATGCTTCAATAAATAATGTCAACATGCAACTTTCAATAAAACCTAAAAATGTGGGATATGACGGATGTGAATTTGAATTTTTCTTTCTATTCGCTCTTCATCATATAAACAAAATTCATGGACCAGATTCAAATAATAAGTTGATTTTCAAAATTAGCACTCATGTACGAGTATTTAATAGCCTAACAAATGTGTGCACATTGTAGAAGGCAGTAGAGGTACCAATTGTAGACCGCTTATCTTATGAAGCTGTGAAAAAATGATGGGAAAATGGTCTATGGTCTCAATTGGCTTTGGCTATGCCTGATTTGGACTTTTCGAAGCTTCTCAATCTGGCTGGGCCAATGAGCAATGCGCATTGCAAACATTTCCCAAAATGTTGATTCGAACTTTAGTTAAATATACTGTCAGTATAATCTGCGAGGTTCATATACTGTCTACAACTGAAATCGTTATTTACAATTCACTTAGACCTTGCTATTTACAAATACCACAATTTATCGTTCTTGCAACTTTTACCGGAATATTTTGCATTCTTTGTTTTTCGTATCAGAAACAAGAGCCAAATAATCAGACAGTCTTTTACTTGGCAAAATTACAAGCAAGTCCTGGGAATTTGCCTATAAATGGCTGCCATCATGTTGTAAGTAGTATTATAACCTATACATATAGTTGATATGGTATTATAAGAATTGCTTGTTTAAAAACGACTGCCTCAATAGTGAAAAGTAAGTCTTCATGTGCACTGTTGTACTCTCGTTCAAAATCAAAAATAGGGTGAAACAGTTAAATCAAACATGGATGATGTCGGAAAAATGATCGACGCAATCTACCTCTTACATTTCGTACTTATCCCGCTAGAACACTGCATCCAAAAACTTCGGTGCAATGAAAACTTACATAATGTTTCGAAGATGGAATTTCATGTTTAAATCTGCTCTGTGAGCTCCTCATCCCATCCGACCAGGTTTCGAAGTCCTCCGTCAAATATCAAATTTGCTTCTATATTTTAACTATTGATTAATAGTTAATATTCCGACTTCTCCGAAAGCAGTGACTTCTCCTAAATCCGACTCTGACTCCTACATCAAAAGCAAATATCAATCGAGTTTATCCAAATACACAGACTTTGGCTTCAGCAATTTATCAAGTATTTATCGATCGATCACTTGTCCGATAGGCATCACTGTCCATTTATATACTGTGCCCGAGTTACATTCTGCAATATATCTGGTATGTATTATATATATATATATATATATATATATATATATATATATATATATATATATATATATATATATATATATATTATATAATACGTATATAAAATATACATATATTTCCGCATTTTTATGAAGCAGTGGGCTATGTGTTAAATGAAAGTGGAATTATACGAAGATTTAATCAGACTTATGCATGCGCTAATTTCTTCGGCAGGCGTAGAATCTGAAGGTCGTCCATAAAATATCAGATGTTAATTCAAAAGCGATGTTGAAATACACATACAGTTGCTGACCAATATAATATCTTCAATCTTTTCCACACTTTCGATCAGTCAATGAAAGACTTTTAATCAATATCAAACAATAGGTCAGTAATAATTATTGATATTATTATTATTGAAGCACTTACAGACTGTCATATTATTATTGATAACTTATTAATTATAATTGATAAGTTGTCAATAATAATATGGCAGTCTGTAAGTGCTTCAAGAATTTTCATTAGCACGGTTCTACAAGTAATTTAATCGCTTAATATTTTCTTCAAAGAGATCGAATCTTTACGATAACTAACGTCACGAAAATATCATTTTGTATTGTTATCAGGAAACAGCATCAAGTTCCCGGTTATTGATTTTTTCTGCGACTAACCATCTGTATTAAATAGCATTTAGGATACACATTTGATACATCAGACAAAATTAATGATCATTCATTCGAAAATGATCAACCTTCCATGCGCTCATATCTAAGTGCTACAGTTCGCTTCGATTTGTCTTTGTTCATCAAACTCTTGCCAAAGTGCATAAGACTCAAAAACTTGTGAAGACAGAAAGTCTTGCCTAATCTTTCTTTACTTAATTCGATGCTGATGGCGCATTTAGTCTCAGTAGCTCATGTCGCCAAAGGCGTTGTTTCAGGTAATGAATGTGACTACTCGACTTTTCCGAGTCACAAGAAATAGTTTACAAAAGTTAATTTAATTAGGTTCCAAATCCTCTTAGCACTTTGAAGAGGAGAACGAAATCGTTTCATCGTCCATGGAAAAGTCGACTTGTCAATTGATGTGGGGCAAAGTGTTATAATGAGATAGCTGATATTCTGTCTTTTCATGAGCTGAGTCTTGCTCACACATTCTCCCCATTTGAAGCATGCTTTGGGCGTAAAGTTGACGCACTCACCAACTTATTTTATCTTGAACATGGACTCAAAATTAAACTTATTCCCAAGAGATCAACCCGCTGCAAGTTAACTGATTCCTGTACCGAGAGAGACTGCCGCCATCTTGTGCAAGCGTGCGCATGCGTTGTGTGCAAACTTACGTTAGTAGAATAATATCCAAGTTTTGATGAAGTCAAATCGTAAGCAGTTATCAGTTCAGACCACACCGCAGTGATGCCTCAGCTAGTAGGCGGGGGCAATAAGCCGCTTACAGCAGAATACGAAAGTCTTGCTGAGCTAACTCAAAATGTGTGAAGCAGCGAAGGGAAATTTCTCGGGCCTTTCACGCAAACACGGCTGGGAATCGAGCCCCCACATCCTAGCAAGTTGGAATTTAATCTTTTTTGAACACGGGAGACATTTCCGAACTACTTTGCAGCTGACTAGTGTGTGCAAGCGGGCACACCGGGTGCATAATTCATCGCCAGTCATCTGAATAATGTATCAGATCAAGCTACGAAACTCCAAAATAATTTCACTCCATAGTCGTTCTCTCAGATTCTCATTCTCCCACTCAAACTGAATTGAAATCTTCCTCAACTTAAGCGTTGTAAGAGAGTTGAATGACATCCCCTCTCAAAAGATGCCCCTCTTTTCGGATAAATGTTCATCAGCTGGCAGACGGCGCTTGCAAGCTCGGGTCGCCGGGTCGGAAGAAAGTTGATCAATGGTCAGAAGGGTTTATTTTTGGAGCACATTATGCTAGAATTATGAGTTGCAGTTAGAAAGTAGTCAATTAAGCAAATATTAATAATGTTGTGGCAGGCATGTTTTTACTCACACTTATGGGTTGCTTCCTCCACGTTTTTATATTTGCCTTCAACTTGAATTTGAATGGTTGAACTTCAACTTGAATTGTTGACAGGCGGCGGTTTTCTATATGGTCGATGGTGTAGCTGTTTATACTGAAGGCCAAGAAGCTGACGTCTAGTGTTCGATTCCTGTTCTTTTGCTTTTTTCACAATTCATATTTGCCATGAGTTACAAAGATAAGACGAAAAGCTGTTTAACTTTTTAGACGGTCAAGCACATGTCCATTACACAAATGAACAAATTAACCAAGGAACAAAAGGCACTTCGAGATGCTGTGGATGGTTTCGAGGAAACGAAGCCCAGCCAATCAAGCAGCACAGCAGCTATTTTAGCTGAAATTGAAACTGTCATAGGCAATAAGCTTTCGAGTTTCCTAACACATATAGAGATGACAATTTCCTCTTTGATATCTGAGCAGCAAACACTAAAAGATAAATGCGATTCTTTGCAAAATGAAATTAATTATGTAAAAATGCAGCACTCCAACTTTTCTGATGGAGTGATGAGCGAAATTGAATCACGAATGATCAGAAGGCAAAATGTCATGATTTCAGGAATTAATAAATGCCTTACAGGTAGTCCTACAGAAAGGAAAAGTGATGACGAGTTACAAATACATGACTTAATGAAGGAATTAGAGATCGAACCGAGATCAATGGAGTCCTTTTACCGAGTTGGCAGACCAAGACCGAACAATTCAAGATTGCTGTGTGTAAGGTTTTCTGACTATGAAACAAAAACATTGGTTTTAAAGGGAGCTAAACTCTTGAAAAATTCATCAAAGTATAAAAATGTATACATCAATAATGACCTAACGCCAGACCAAAGAAAGCAATTGAAGGACTTGCGAACTGAGCTGAAGAGAAGGAAAGATATTGGAGAAGATGTAGTGATTCACAGAAACGAGGTCAAAAAAAGACACGAGATAAAAAATTTTCAATAAGGGATTTTACCAGAGAGACTATCGCTTGCCCATTTATCCCGTCAATATTATTGACTAACATTCAGTCACTTCGTCCGAAACATGATGAACTATCCATTATAGCTTCCGTAAAGAAGCCTGAGATAATTGCTATGTGTGAAACATGGTTAACAATGTATATTTCTGATGCCGAGGTTGACATATGTGGTTACTCTTTGCACCGCAGTGACAGACAAGATGGCAGACGTGGTGGTGGAGTCTGCGCATATTTACATCATTCGTTGTCTTATAAGATTCTTAAGACTCATGACTCACCTATGTTTGTTGACTGTCTTAGTATTCTACTAACGAAAAGTAGCATTTTAATGATGATATTATATGTTCCTCCAAGCCTGGATGCTTTTCAGTGCCAACAAGTCATTGACTTTATGATAGACTACTGTGACATTTCGTCATTTTCAAATATCATAATTGCAGGTGATTTGAATCATTTGACAACAACTGATTTGGAACAATCCTTACATTTGGTTCAAGTTGTTGATTTACCCACCAGGAAGGACTCTATTTTGGATAAGATTCTCATCACTGATTATCTTTATTTTACATGTTACACTGATAGCAACGTTAGAGAGGCCAAATCTAATTCTCCTGTATCCATCGACCCTCCAGTTGGCAATTCGGATCACCGTGTTGTACATTTAAAGCCAATTTTACGTACTGATGATACAAAAGATGGGTCTTATTATTGTAAACTTTATGATTTTCGAGCAAGTCACATCGACAATTGATGGCTTCCATGGCATAACTTCTACAAGCTCAATGCATAATTGGATGAAAAGTGCAGAATATTTTACCGATATATCCAGAAAGCTCTTGACACAATTCCATTCAATTATGTAAAAATGAGTGGCAAGGAAAAGCCTTGGTTTACTCCAAAACTAAAGTCGATGGTAAATGAACGGTACGCTGCATATCATCAAGGAAACTTCTCGAAATACTATCATTTTCGTGAGAAAATAAGAAAAGAAATTGATCGCGCCAAGGTTGCATGGATCCAGAAACTTTGATAGAAACCTAATGATATATGGAAAGTCCTGAAAACAAAAGATACACTATTAAACGCTTTCACTTCAACATACGTAGCAGTTCATGCCATCAATGACGATCTTTCTGATAATTTTTCGGAGTCTCCTGATTGGTCTCACGTCTTAGACTTAATTCATGATGATGATGCAGACTGGATTGTTGACGTATCTCGTAAAACCAAAGAATATCTTCAGAATTTAAAGACTTCCAAAGCCTCCGGGAGTGATGATTTTCCTCCATTCTTAGCTAAAGCTGCATGTGAAGAGCTTTGTGGTCCATTATCCCATTTAATTGCTCTATCAATCTCAAATCAGAAAGTTCCTTATCAGTGGAAATTGGCAAATGTTACGCCGATACCGAAGTGCAAGAATCCAAGCGCATACGATATGAGACCAATTTCGGTTCTGCCAGTATTCTAAAAGATTCTCGAAGAATATGTGGTCACTTATTGAAGCCTATGGTGAGAATCAATTTGGTTTGCGTGAAGGCTATTCAACTCTACATGCCAATATATTTCTACATGATTTTATAACTACCACAATGGATGATTCCGACTATGTTGGCGCAGTTGCTATTGCTCTTGATATGGCGAAAGCCTTCGACCGGCTAAACCACCTTCACCTGATTACATCTCTCATTGACTCAAAGCTTCCATCAAAATTCATCTATTGATGCTGCGATTACTTACAGAGCAGACGACAGCGGGTAAAACTGAGGACCGAAATAAGCTCAACCGTACCAGTTGATTCGGTAGTGCCACAAGGTGGAAAGGTGTCCCACTTTTTATTTGGGATACAAATGCGCTCACTGAAACCTCTTCACTCTAACAGTTTTATGTCAAAATATGCAGATGATATTGTTGTGGTGTTGCCTATGACTTCAACTCTGAATCTTGAGGACACAATCAAACAAGTAATTAACAATGTTGATCAATGGTGTCAGTCTCACGGTTTGTCTTTGAATTGTCAGAAGACGCAAACTATGTTTGTCAAAAGAAGATCTGCGATAATACCACCTTCCGATATCCAATTTGACTGCCACCTTAAGATACTTGGTGTTTTTTATAGTGCCGACTTGACATGGGACATGTTTGTGACTCATTTATGCAAGAAAGCAAGTCAACGACTTTATATTCTGAAACGTCTCAAAATGTATCTGAATAAGAAAGAACTCATAATAATATACAATGCGACTGTGTTATCAATATTAGAATACAATGATACATTACTTATCGGAATGAACAAGAAATGCTCAGAGAGAATCGAAAGGGTGAGACGACGTGCTCATCGAATAATCTGTGGTGTTGATTGCCAATGTGACCATTTCATGCCAATCAGCTTAAGAAGAAACGCTTCCGCATTAAAAGTCTTTCGCGATATTCAGGATCCTAAAAATCTGCTACACTCACTATTGCCACCAAAACTGCAACGATCGCGTCATAGTGAAATGCTACTTGCACCTCTCTGTCGTACGTGCGCTCGACGGTCATCCTTCATCCCGTTCTGCACCATCGCACACAATCGACGTATTAATTTGTAAACTGCTGTAAACGCAATTATACAAGTGGTGATTTTATGTCTGATTTCCCTGACTTACCTATGTATATATGATCCGATGATATGTATATGATTGATTTTCATTAACTTGAATAAACAAATCTCTCTCTCTCTCTCTCTCAGTTTCTCTCAGTCTCTTATCAGTTTTATCAGCATAATTGGCATCATTCAGTTTTAGTGTATATTAGGCACTCCACTTGCGGATATAGCGAAAAATATTTTTCGCCGCCAGAACATTTCGCCAGTATATCCTCCCATCACGACAGAGGAAATGAAACATTTCACAAGCATAGATTGCAAGTTCATTTTACAAGTTTAAACTTATTGCTTGAATGACAGAAGCCCAACTTGGGATGGCTTATCTTAGGAAATCCTTTATAATGCTCTCTTCTGTCTTTTCCTTATTAAATGTATTTTTTAATCTATAATTTCTTTCTTGAATTCTTATTCCACCCATTTTTCTAAAAAGATCGGTTTAAGTGTCATAAAATGTAGGTGGAAAAGCTTCGGTTGTAAATCAGTAAATCCATTTTGCTTTATCCACTATTGGAGATCATCACTTTGACGAAAAGGTAGTCTTTGGCTCTTTGCTGAAAGAAGTAGTAGATGACTTTTCAGAATGAGTGAAGGTGGTATTGAAAAATGATGGACACTGATTTCGCTCGACTAACTGTGCTGTAAGTTTCAGCGGAATCACTGGACGCGGATGGCATCCTTGCCTAGTGAAAGTGGTCGAGCGGGAAAGAGTTTCATTGCCACATGGAGTTCATAAGTCATAAAAATCTTTAACAAATGTTTTGCCGAACAAAATTCATATTTGGGGGTAAAACCTGGCGAAAACATGAGAAGCAATTTCCAAAAATGACCGTCTGTAACATAGAAGTAGATGATAGTACACTATCTATGGACTTTCTGTGGTATTGTTAATTTCTATGGTCTGTAATGACTCGTTGAGCGCTCGTTGACGTATATATGATAAACAGCGATTATCACGTAACATGTCAATCGCAGAGACACCAGTATTTGTCACATAATTGCTAGAATACTACTTTACCACGACACATCAACTTTTAGACCATAAGCAAGTTATTTTATCGTTTCTCATGAAAGTTTTAATAATTTCTAGTCACACCTTACATCTTGCCTACGCATTGTTTTGATTTTTAGTGAAAATACTACTATTAATATGCTTA
This sequence comes from Prostheceraeus crozeri, assembly GCA_907163375.1. Taxonomy (NCBI): domain Eukaryota; kingdom Metazoa; phylum Platyhelminthes; order Polycladida; family Euryleptidae; genus Prostheceraeus; species Prostheceraeus crozeri. Next base: position 265,147 of record CAJQUW010014991.1, read on the forward strand.
GCTAGAATATAAACGAGTCTGTACTCTTTTGTGTCACCACGTAACTACACTTAGATTTCATGACAATTTGACAATTTCACTTTATTACACTTCATCAGCATCGATATCAAGATAACTGATACTATCAAGCACATTCGTAACCTGATGCGCGTCAGATCCGCTTCTCATGCATTCAAAAAACGGTATGATTTTCTTTCAAAAGAAAACAGTATACGTAGTGAGAATGAAAGCCAATGTGCCAACTTTTCATAAGAGAGATGAAAGTGCGACTCTCGGTGAACAATCTGGTGATGAAAGACAAATGTGACAGTAGTTTTCGAGCAAAGCTGACTGTGCACCTGATTCTTTGCGTCCGTCCTTCATCTTACTCTTTGTTAAGACATTTATTCTCAATCTCGCTCATTATCAGAGATCAAATGAACATTTGGGGAATAAATACTTCTCTCAGACTCAGCACCAAACCCGAAAATTAACTCAGACAAACAACTAATTAAAATCTTCTTTCACGTGTAGAATAACTAAGTATTATATTCTCCTTTAAAATGAAAAGCAGATTTACAGTGGAAATCTTCGTAGCCAAGAGGCAATGTTTAAGAAGTGAAATATGAACTTACTGTCCGATCGATGTAGGAACTGAAAGATGAATATTCTTAGCTTTTTCGCTCGACGATAACACGGACATTTGGATTGAAGCACACTTACAAATTACTGATTCTCTGATAGCATCGGTAACTAAGGTTGAAAGTCAACACTGACTCGGGAGACGCTAGAATATAGCAATTGTCTGCATGCGTGTTTTCCACTGTAATTAATGTAAAAAGAGACAGCAATAGCCTCAATTTCTGGAAATGTTAAATTCCAGTTATTGTGCTGGCGCTCGGAACGTGATATCCCACTCATGCTGAAACGTGTTCAGGAAATATGCCACGGGCTTTTGAAATGTTCGATGAGTTCATATAGCTGCAGATATAAAATTGATTCTTTAAATTTTGTACTCATTAAAAAGTAAAAATGTGATGCGAACAATAGTATTGATATCTAAAATAAATATCAAGCTCGTATGCAGTCAAGCTGAGTTGATTAGGTGGCAAAACTTTGTGCATTACACAATCAATAAAATTCACTTTTCTACTACCGGTGGTTACTGACATGATCCAGCGGTCATGATCTTCATTAATTCAGAAACTTAATTCTGAATTGAAGTGATTACCATGCATGACTTGACTAGTGCTAAAAAACATGACTTGCTTTAAAATTAGTCTTATTTTGTTCACAAAAATGTCTGCTTGTTTTCAAGCGATAAAAGATATAATAACGAGTGACACAAGATTTTCTATCTAATATAATATAAGTTATGTATCAGTTATTACAAGTGTCATTCGCTGATGTTTTGATGAATTTAATAGTCACTTATTGTACATTTGTACAGTAACATTCTTTACTTCACATGCAAAAAAGCGTAAGACGCATTTTGCAGATGCATGTTGATGCATGTTGTTTTTCTAAGTAATGCAAGGTTTCTAATATCACTTGAATAGCTGAATTTTCAAAGGAGCATGAACCCTTTTTCTATAAAGATATTCTCAAAACAACTTTTAAAACCAGCTTTAAATTTCTGAGGTGAATTTTTTTCATGCAAAAACAGCTTGAGCACATGCTGGCATTAAATTCTAAAATGACAGCAACGGTTATAGATGACTGCATTCTAAAACCTTGAGGATAAAAGTCTTAACTCCGTAGATTAATACACCGTAATTTAAGTATTTATGCGATCAAGCTCTACATTAAGATGCATGTATTTCTAACATTGTGTTAATGCAAACCAAATTGTATAATTTGAAATATTTAATATACATAATTTTTTTAATTTTTCTCTGAACTACTGAAATGACAAGTAGATTATGTTTGAATGCAGGATAGATTACATTTATTAATGAACTAGCGAGTAGACATATTTACGAAGGAAAAGAGATTAAAGAGGTCTAGTTTTCATTCAAATCATTATTTAATTGAGAATTGTCTGAGCGCGGAATTAGTGGGTTTGATTTTTGATATTTTTCTTACTAATTAATTGGAGAAAGTATACATTGTAAATCGCTGGATACGAAAATGACATGCAAACATATACCAAATTCACAAACAATTTGAAACAAACATTAGATACGAGATTCTCGTATGTTGCAGAGATCTGGTATGTTTTTCATACAACAGCTTTTGCATGTGATTGCTATGTAGCGATACGAACTATTGTATCTGTGATTGTTTTACGATGAAATACAAGTTGTTGGTATGTTTTATATACGAGACCCAATGCAAATTCGTCCTCATTCGTACGTCTTTCAGATACATATGTATAATATATTACATACTACTGTCAAATAACTTTTTTGCAGTAACACCAGTCATGAACATTTCTTTTTGATAGTGTGGTATTTAGCTAGATTAGATCTATTGTGAATTTGATGTTGTATGTCCTCGTTGCTAGACTTGCCTCCTAACATTAACAGGTCGCTTGGTTATCTCTGCTTTATGAACCAAGTTGATTAACATCAATTCATTCGAATGATTTCTTCCGAGCAACTATGGTGAGTTATGTATCTCAAACATAACTATTTTTGTTTTGATGAATTATAATGTGTTTTTATTTCGGATTGATAATATGCTTAATTCCAAAATTGCATAATGCATAATTGTTGATGGTTGAATACCTATTGATTATTTATGAAATACCTTAGACTTATATGTATTTAAATCGAATTCAGTATTGCAAGTTTGACTCATGAATTTCATTATCTTACTACTTACAAAACAGTAGTAAGTACCATGCAACATTATTGTGATCTTTAAAGGCCTTAAATCAGCATATTTTAGACATTATTGATGCTTTCCTTTAACATTGTGCTGGTATGGCTTTAGCATGCAAAGCATGCTACAGTTGAAATAACATGCGAAAAGCAAACAAATAGATACAGAAATATACCATAAAAATATTTTGGTATGCAACTTCCGTATGTGCGTATTGAGCGATTTACAGTGTACATGTTCACTCAATCAAATTCGATATGAAGCAAACTCTAAAATCTGATCTTGATGACCGATGACCATCATCAAGGAAAGCATTAATAACAATCGAACGCTGACCGGTGGTTTTGATCGTTTATCGAATGATCGGCGTATTCAAAGACATGATCGCTCATTGTTACATCGGAAATGTTTTAAATTATACACCATCCATCAGAGTCTTAAAGTTGATCCATTGAATTATTGCTTTGAAACATCTCACTTTCATGAATCATGCTTCATCCTCGCGGGGATGAGTAAGATGTGTACTAAAGACAGTGGAACATCGTCTTTGATATACAGGTAGAAAAAGGAGAAGATATAAATTGAGGTAAATAGATCAAAATTTATAGTTCGACCGGGAAAAATCGCATCGCAGGAATGCTTTGGAGGTAAAGATTCACTCGATGGAATCTAATCCGTGTAGAATGATGCACCATGATAACCCGGTTTTTGAAAAAGCTTGAGAAGGGAAACGTTTGGTTTTTAGCTTAATTACAAAATATGCTACATCATTTGATTAAGAACCGTACAGGAAATTTCTTCTTAAGAGGCTCCTTGTACAGATGAATCAAGCATCTATGCTGCAGCATTTTCATTAACTTGATAAAAGTAGCAATGTCTTTATATAAATTGATCACTAGTGGTGTCATGCAATGTTCTGTTTAGGGCCTGCTTACTCGTGAACGACTTGGCGTGTCCTGAATTGCATCCAAATCCAGCGGGAGAGGCTTTCTCCCCCTCTTTAACTTTCAAAGTTTTGTTCCGAATCACATGAAGTGCACAATGCAACATGTTTAAGGCGTGAACTTTCTGATGGTGATATTTACTGGCTCTAACTCGCTCAACTTCGTTCTAGAAATGGCAACTAGAAATTAAAAATTGCCGATTATGCTACATTATATAATTTTTACCCAATTAAGGTACAGACCACTTTAATGATTGCTACTTACGATGCCAAACTGATTGAATTCATTGAGAAGCTACATTTAAGAGCATGAAATGCAACTCAAATATGCGCATTTATTTAATCTCCCACATCTGGGGGATATGAAAAGGTGTGAGGCACATATAAAAAGACTCAAGTCAAGCATCGAGCCTCAAAGCCTCCCACACGAAGTGGATTGGTATGAAGTTTGGTATGAAGTGGATTTTTTTGGATGTCTGTTCGATCCAAAATGCTCCATTTCCTCCGTTATAGGCTAAGAACGTTTGAATTCTTGCAACCTTCCATTTTCTGGGATTGATTGCACCATCTATAAAAACTGTCGGTCACTTTGTCAATTCTTCGGCTGAACTTTCCCAGCCATCCAGACTCCCCGAAATTGAGGTGGGCGAGATTAAGGCACTGATCCCTTCTTTTCCACGCTTTCTTAAGTCGGAGTTTCTCTCTGCTGTGGTCCTTTATGTTAAAGATCCCTGTGCCCCTTCTAAGACTTTTGTTCCATTTTGATATAATTTTTGCTTGCTCTCCGCAAATATTGAGCTTCAGAGGGCAATCGTCTCTTCTTGGTCAGCTTCTTTAACCGCTCTATTGACTTCTGTTTGTCGACTTCTTCATTTCTGTCGATACCACAATAGGCGGCTACAAATTGCACGCTTATAAAATGCAGAGGATTCTGCTGTCGATATTGGAATGCATCTGAAGAAGTATTCTACATCTCTAAGTAGCTTCAAATGTGATCAGGAAAATGAAGGACGACTTGCAGATACCCAAAAAATCAATGAATAGGAAATGCTCAAAAATTTTGATTTTGCTATAAATTTTGATTGAGGTTGCACAGGTGCGACAACATTCTCCGTCTTGGGATACTTGCTGAAATGAAAGAAATGAAGACACATTCGGCAAGCTCGTTGTTTCAAACTCTTACGTCAGCTCGCATCATCAATATAAACTCAGAAGATCCGAATTTAAATTGCGGTGTAGAGAGTTTTCAATTGAAAATATTCATTACTGGATTTCCCTCACAAGTGAAGAAGTAAGTCTCTTTTCAGTGAATCATATCAGATTAAATTTAATGACGCACCTCGCACTTCCTGAGGCAAAGCATTTTGCAGCATCAGCAATCAGTCAATAATTTGATTGTTCATCTCAGAACTTTTATCTTTGGAAAAACCTTTTTATTATATTAGAATTTAGAAACGTTGACCGCTCAGAACTGTCTTGTGGAGGCGAGATATAGATATGCACATTATCATTGTTATTATTGTGTCATTGCTATGCCCGTTTGGGTCATCATTTCGATTACCTGCTTTCAATTCACTTGTACATGATTGACTTTGAAAACACAGTTAACGTTATTAAAATTATAACGTAGGTGTGCAAGTCATTACATTATTAGTAAAGAAGTCATTACACGTTGCATGTTATCGAGATATGAATAATTGCATTGTATAATATTGCTTTACAATAGGTTGGCTATCCGGAGTACCGCGAGGCCGACCATTCATGCATGCCATAAGGAAATTAAATAATGTCCAGCGGTATAAGATGACCAAATGATGTCTATGACGATCAAAATCTTAAACAACCGATAAAGAGACGCAGCCGACGTCCCAGAAACGACAGGCCGGTTTTTAATACTCCGGCCCGGCCCCGGCCGGCTCCAACCCTGTGAAATTCGCCTTCGTCAATGTTGATTTTGTACCGCCGTAGGTAGGGCAGTTGCGCAGTTTTCTAAATGATTTGTATTCGAATTTATGGTTAGACGAGCTGCGGTAAGGAAGATAGATCGTTGGCATCCATTTGTACTTCGATGAGGATGAGAAAGCAAAAATACGGCACTCCCTTTAGTAATGGCTTTAATAAAAATTAGTTGCTAAAAATATTTACACGGCAAACGTTTCGCGACGCAGTTGCTACCTCAGTGCACTAAAAAGAAGGTAAAAGCAGTCAGAGTGCGTGGTTTATATATCAGGGTGATAATACCGTAGACAGAGTATCTCTCAACCAACCAGCTCGTCTTTGCGATTCAACTGTGGTCTCCTATTTCTGATGTAGCGAGCTTCAGCCAGACGATTTTCAAGAGGCGAACTATACTTGGCAATGATATTGATTGTGAAATCGAAAATGTCAAGGTTACTGTCGTGGTCATTTATCGAATGTTCGGAGAGGGCACTAGTATTGTTCTGCAAGCGCAAGCTACGTTCATGCTCCTCGAAACGAATTTTGAAAGGCCTATTAGTTTGGCCAATGTAACCTTTGCTACAATGTTTACAAACAAATTCGTAAACCACAAAGCGCACATCTCAGGGATAAGGGTTGTCGAGAAGATTACAGAGATTACAGTTTACATGTTTTAGCAGATTTTTTAGAAAAGTATTGGCTAGTGGTTTTATTAGGTTTGCTTATCAAGGTTACAGGCAGTTTGTATTTTCTTATTAAATTATTGATTTTTCTATTACAACTATCATTAATAAAGCTAAGAGAAAGCCTAACATTATTCTCAGCATTGCTTTTACGAGTTACGCTTTTACTTATTTATCAAAATCAAATTTTATAAATGTTTTTGCGTAATCTATTATGAAATTTTTTCTTAGCCTTATTTTTGATAGTAGATGATGAGCATCTACTTTCGGTGCGATTATTCATACTGCGGATGTAACTATCCTTAACATGCTGAGGAAGCCAGCTGTCTCTTTGCAAAGTTATTTCAGAATGATTAGGCTTAGAATACCATTCGTATGAAATCTGCTCATCGACGATTTTTATTGAGATATCTAAAAAATTCAAAGGACTCTCGTTGTCAGGAATTTCTATGGTAAACTGTATGCCGTCGTTCATGGAATTGAAGGTAGTTAAAATACTATGAAAAATGTCATCATCATGTTCAAAAAGACCCATGAAAATGTCATCGATATAGCGCAGAAAAATCGTGGGTCGGATATTGATCTTTTCCAGTTTACTTAAGGCCTCAGTTTCAATAAAGTGAATGGAAATAATGGCAAATGGTGGACCATAATGAGAACCCATAGCACAACCATGGGTCTGTAAGTAGGTTTGATTATCGAATTCTATGTTGTAGTTGTAAGCAATGAAAGAAAGCTCTTTCAACAAATTGTCTATGGTCAAGCCTAAATTGTCAATTTTGTCCCAATTTTGTTCAGCAAACTTTTGAACACAGTTGATTCCAAAATCGATAGGGATGCTGGGGTATAGGTTTTTGACATCAAGCGAGATGAATTTTTTATTTAGTAAATCATCGAAATTGCAATTATCTAAAGCACTCATGAGAGATTCAGTATTGGGAAGGTATGATGGAACCTATCTAGTTAGCTGATTTAAGACTTGGGTAACTAGCCAGTCAACTTTTTGGGTAGGGCTATTGATGGTTGAAGCGATAGGCCTCAAAGGGCAGCCATTGTTGTCAGGCTCTTTGTGATCTTTAATAAGAGTTTTGAAAGTAGCGGGTCGAGTGCCGCAAGATTTTAGCCTTTCAACTTGATTACGTGTGAAATTATTTTTGCAAAAACTATCAATAATTTTATTCGCTTGAGTTTCGATGTGTTTACATTTGCTGTTATCAACAAGACGGTAATTATTTTTATCAAGCAGTAGGTTACGGGTACTTTCTTCATAATTGGCCTTATCAGTGACAACAAAACGATTTGTTTTATCAGATGCTACAGCAACTAGATTATTTTGATTTAAAAAACGCTTCGTGTCGTGAAGAGACTTATTGATATTTTTATAATTTTGGTTTCTTTTAGTGAATTTAATCTCCTTAGTGATGACATCGAGTGCTTCATATTTGAAAAGATTCAAATTCATCTCTTCTTCACTAGACATAGAAGGCGGTAAAGGAACACGATTACGATAAAATGGTACACGTATGCCAGAGGTCAAATTGCTATCAATCTGACGCGCATTCCAACGCAGCTTATTTGTAAGGACGTCTAGGTCTAATTTGACTTGATCAATGAATTCTTCATTCAAACGCGGAGGAATTCTGAACTTGGGTCCTTTGTTTAAAACATTTTGGGCGCTTGCAGGCAAGGGTATATCACAATCTACTGTGACACGGTGCACAGAAGGACTTGAGACGAGCTGGTCACCCGAGAGAGACCCATATCCACGGTACCAAAACCCAAAACTCAAAACTCATGCCAATTATGAAGAAAGTACCCGTAACCTACTGCTTGATAAAAATAATTACCGTCTTGTTGATAACAGCAAATGTAAACACATCGAAACTCAAGCGAATAAAATTATTGATAGTTTTTGCAAAAATAATTTCACACGTAATCAAGTTGAAAGGCTAAAATCTTGCGGCACTCGACCCGCTACTTTCAAAACTCTTATTAAAGATCACAAAGAGCCTGACAACAATGGCTGCCCTTTGAGGCCTATCGCTTCAACCATCAATAGCCCTACCCAAAAAGTTGACTGGCTAGTTACCCAAGTCTTAAATCAGCTAACTAGATAGGTTCCATCATACCTTCCCAATACTGAATCTCTCATGAGTGCTTTAGATAATTGCAATTTCGATGATTTACTAAATAAAAAATTCATCTCGCTTGATGTCAAAAACCTATACCCCAGCATCCCTATCGATTTTGGAATCAACTGTGTTCAAAAGTTTGCTGAACAAAATTGGGACAAAATTGACAATTTAGGCTTGACCATAGACAATTTGTTGAAAGAGCTTTCTTTCATTGCTTACAACTACAACATAGAATTCGATAATCAAACCTACTTACAGACCCATGGTTGTGCTATGGGTTCTCATTATGGTCCACCATTTGCCATTATTTCCATTCACTTTATTGAAACTGAGGCCTTAAGTAAACTGGAAAAGATCAATATCCGACCCACGATTTTTCTGCGCTATATCGATGACATTTTCATGGGTCTTTTTGAACATGATGATGACATTTTTCATAGTATTTTAACTACCTTCAATTCCATGAACGACGGCATACAGTTTACCATAGAAATTCCTGACAACGAGAGTCCTTTGAATTTTTTAGATATCTCAATAAAAATCGTCGATGAGCAGATTTCATACGAATGGTATTCTAAGCCTAATCATTCTGAAATAACTTTGCAAAGAGACAGCTGGCTTCCTCAGCATGTTAAGGATAGTTACATCCGCAGTATGAATAATCGCATCGAAAGTAGATGCTCATCATCTACTATCAAAAATAAGGCTAAGAAAAAATTTCATAATAGATTACGCAAAAACATTTATAAAATTTGATTTTGATAAATAAGTAAAAGCGTAACTCGTAAAAGCAATGCTGAGAATAATGTTAGGCTTTCTCTTAGCTTTATTAATGATAGTTGTAATAGAAAAATCAATAATTTAATAAGAAAATACAAACTGCCTGTAACCTTGATAAGCAAACCTAATAAAACCACTAGCCAATACTTTTCTAAAAAATCTGCTAAAACATGTAAACTGTAATCTCTGTAATCTTCTCGACAACCCTTATCCCTGAGATGTGCGCTTTGTGGTTTACGAATTTGTTTGTAAACATTGTAGCAAAGGTTACATTGGCCAAACTAATAGGCCTTTCAAAATTCGTTTCGAGGAGCATGAACGTAGCTTGCGCTTGCAGAACAATACTAGTGCCCTCTCCGAACATTCGATAAATGACCACGACAGTAACCTTGACATTTTCGATTTCACAATCAATATCATTGCCAAGTATAGTTCGCCTCTTGAAAATCGTCTGGCTGAAGCTCGCTACATCAGAAATAGGGGACCACAGTTGAATCGCAAAGACGAGCTGGTTGGTTGAGAGATACTCTGTCTACGGTATTATCACCCTGATATATAAACCACGCACTCTGACTGCTTTTACCTTCTTTTTAGTGCACTGAGGCAGCAACTGCGTCGCGAAACGTTTGCCGTGTAAATATTTTTAGCAACTAATTTTTATTAAAGCCATTACTAAAGGGAGTGCCGTATTTTTGCTTTCTCATCCTCATCATGAACACCCTCCCGTATAAGGCTATCAACTACATTTGTACTTCATTTAATTTGTACTCGCATCATAACTTTCTCAACCGTGTTGAATAGTGAGTCTGCAGATTTCACAAGGTAAACAAAAGGCTTATTGTTTCATTTAAAGAAAAAGATTTATTTACAACTTCAATAAAGCATGTGAAATTACTCGTACTATGAATAAATATGAAAAGAAAGTAATCTGATGTTCACTTAATAGTTTACGTTTTAAGTATCTCTAATCAACGAGTTGGTATGGAGATGTGACCCAAGAGAAATTCATCAGTGAATAATTGATATTCACACGTTCATTACATTAGCAATCGCTTGACCAATGCTACTTACTGCTTAATGAATTAAATATAATGTCTTGCAGCTATCCTGTTAATCTTTGAGGTTCATGCGATCCCATCATTGATCCGTCTTCACCTTTTGAGCTTGAATAAGTGTGATAGATAATAAACTGCATTCATTTGTGATAACGACTGTCAACTAAATTTCGTTGAGCCGTGAAAGATATGAATAAGCAAAGCCAGACAGCGGAATTAATCATGTAGGCCTACTAATTAAATTACGTTTGTATATTGAAAATGCAAGTGTATGTGCATCCTCACTTCTTTCAATAGATAATTAAGAATTGAACGCAAAGCGGACGCTTGACTGATCTTGCAAGGTAGCGAGCACTTTTTATTTGGGCTGCGAACTCCGTTACTTTATTGACACTGAGTCTGAGTCGAGTTTGCAGCGATCGTGTTGAGTCTGATTCAGAGTTTGGTTGTAGATTATACAACTATTTGGAAAAGAATTGTAGACCAGCCCTATGTTAGTCGACCAATGCATTTTAGGATACAGAACCTTTAGAGTAGTTATCAGACTGTCTTATGTCATGCACTCTTTACAAAAGTGACTCTTTTACTGTACTCTTGCTAAATCTAAGACTCCATGTAGGACCACTTTGATGATAGGCCATACGCATTAGGCCATCTTCATCAATGCAAACTATATGCGTGTGTCTGGTCAGTAAGGGTGCTTAATGCATCAGAATCTGATCTATGGACTGTGCTGATATAAGATTATGAGGCACGTTGCTTTAAAAAGTAGCAGACTTATCTCGGCAATCTTTACACGAAATATGAAACATTTAAAATAGGCCTATGTACATGCAAATATACAGTAGCTGGTCCGCAAAAAGCAATAAATTCTGTCAATTTTTAGTGATGACCTTATTTTGGTACGCTGACGAACATTTTTCCTGTTGAGTTTTGGCCGATGGGTCGTCGAGACGGTAAATTCTCTTTTCCTCAAGCACCATTATCTCAAGGATTAGACCAATCGGTTGTCTGATTCAAAAGCAATGGAATTTAAGTGTAAAATAAGGCCCATTTGTCTGTACGTAAATGTTTGCCCTGCAGATAGTCTATTGGATTGAAAAGCGATCGATGGCCTTTCTAGGTGATGTAAGCAAACTCCTGTACCAATCAATCATCTACTGTAAGGCTGCAAGAATTCGGAGGATCCTAACCAATTCAGGGAATGGAGCATCTTGGATTAAGTGGCTATCTAGAATAATCTTCTTCATACCAAGAACTTCACATAGATGTCTCTAAACTTCGTACCTTGACTTGATGTGTACCTCACACCCTTCTTTGTCCTTGCAGATACAGGATATCTAAAAAAAACTAGGTTCCCCTATTTCAGTATTCACGAAATCCTGACAGTGAAAACGTGTGAGGGTGGCAACATCCTTGAGGGAAATCACATATGGAGCCCATTATTTTCTACAGCATAATTGATTGTTAATAGCATTTCATTATCAATCAACACGTCGCTTCTTCAACAAAGAATAATCTGAATACACAAGACCTATATTTCTATTTCCAATAAGTGCATTATTATGAATGTCCAAGCAATCTACTGAACAATCGATGAATCCTGAACAGCATTGTCGATTAATGCAATGAAAATTGAGCAATGAACACATACCGGTACAGTAGGTACAGAGGTGGAAGTCGTGGGACTCTAATCGTACTTTTTCGCACTCTTATCGTACTATAATCGATAGTAAAACTTTTTGCCAGGGTTTTCAAGTTTGATCCTGGCTGTATTATTGCCATGACAAAATGCATAAATTTAGCATTCTTCTGATTTTGAACAATATCCTATTGATATCTATTTCTCTTCAATCAAACTATCTAATGTAAATTGTCCGTAAATTTTAGAATACTTTTAGCAAATCGTCTACTAAAATTTAGGGACAATTTACATTAGATAGTTTGATTGAAGAGAAATAGATATCAATAGGATATTGTTCAAAATTAGAAGAATGTTAAATTTATGCATTTGGTCATGGCAATAATACAGCCAGGATCACACTTGGAGACCCTGGCAAAAAGTTTCGGATTCGTCGAGGCGTCGGACAAGGAGATCCGCACTAACTGAAGTTATTCTCTGCCGTACTGGAGGAAGTCTTCAGACAATGCAACTGGCCAGAAATCTCTTGGTTGTCCATTGACGGAGAAAACTAACAGGCGCTGAGATTCGATAGCGATCTTGTTCTTTATAGTACGAACGCATTCGACCTTCAAGTAATGACTAACGAACTGAACCAAGGAGGTAAAGCCGTAGGCCTTAAGATGAACACAGAGAAAACAAAAGTATTGACCAAATGCACAAGGAATCGACGAAAACATTGTTGAATATGCAACAAAATATGCATACTTAGGCCAGCTGATTTCATTCCAAGACCGCAACTAAAAGAGACCGAAAGACGGATACGAAGCTCATGGAAAGCAGTTTGGAAACTCAAGAACTACTTAACATCGAAGGAAATACAAATAAAACACCGGAAGCGACTGTTTGATATGTTTATACTGTCGGTGGTGACTTGTGGTTCTCTCACATCGTCATTGATGGTTGGTCAAAAAGAAAAGCTTTAAGTGACACAAAGAGCGATGGAGAGAAGAACGTCAGGAGTCACAAGAAAGGAGAGAATATGAAATGAAGAAATTAGAAGAAAACACAAGTGAGGGATATTGCTGAAGAAGCGAAAAGTTTGAAATGGAGTTGGGCAGGCCATCTCGCAAGAAGAAATGACAACCGGGGTACTAGAAGAGTGACAGAGTGGCAGACAGGAGTGGGAGGAAGAATCGAGGAAGATAGATACAACGGTGGAGAGATGATTTGCCAGCAAGATTGCAATCGATGACGCAAAATCGAAGGTCGCGGTCCAACATTAGGAGCGAGGCGTGTTCCTAAATGGGTGAAAAGGTTTCAGTAAGTAAGTAATATTATTTGTGGCTCACATTGTAGTTGCTCTGTGTGACTTGTGTGCCTCAAATATAGAATCTTCTTTCAAGGTGCGAAAAGACATAATAGAAAACGCCTGGGTGATGTCCTCCTTCGTGAGAGAAAAATGCACTCCTTTACACTTCGTCCTATTTGCTTGTGCTTTACAAATCATAGTAACTTTCAATTCACTAAATATCACAATTTCTGAAAGTTCTGAATAGACACTCATCTATTTAGACCCTGCTTACATATCTCAAGCAGTAACTGTAGAGCTTCGGAAAATCAAAGTAGATAAGAAATCTCATCTTTTGAAGTCAATGAAGATGTCAGTTATCTCATCCAAGGATAGTTTCATAATGAGGTGTAGAAAGTTTCATCATTTTGCTAATGGCATTGCATCATAATCATATAATTACTCCAAATTTCAATCCAAAGGTCGAATTCCAAAAAAATTATTCATGATATTAGTCAGCTTGAATGTCCAACTTTCATCTTCTTCAGCCCATGATAATCTTACTCCCACTGGAGAACTAGTCTAGAGTAAGATAATGTTGAATCATCAAAGACTGTCAAAAGAGAGATAAGGCTTGAAAACTAGTTTCTTGATGACACTATCAAACTGATTGTAAAATGTGACACATTTATCCTCTTCTTTTGAAATAAAACTCGATTTTCGTTAGAGTCTGAGATGAAGGAAGCGAAACTACTAGCATTTCCAACAGTTAAAGGCATGCCTTATGTGTCGAGAATCTCATGAAAAATACTCTATCAAGATTACAATAAGCGCATTGCTAGCGTTAAATAGTTAAATGATATATTACAAACTTAATTACTATATTAAGCAAATTTATTTAATATTAACAAACTTATCAAAAATCTCAATTATAAAGTGACACTATAATAACACTAAATTAGATCAGAGTACTGGTAACACTAAATCGACCCTTTGTGAGGTCGGCACATTATTAAGATATTGCCAAATTTAACTTGACGCACAATTATATATCGCATACATTTCTCAGTTTCAGTTGGCCCTCCACGAAAATGCTCTTTAATGCGGGCGGGTATATCATTATTCTCACAATATCTGCTGAGATGCGCAATTGGGCAATGGGCATCAACGATAAAATAATAGAGATATATATTTGAAGAGAGATATTTGAAGGCGAATATTTTTTCGAGTGTCACAACATTGTCAACGTCATTAAATGCTGAAATGAACGACAAAGATAAAAATTGGAAAATTCAACGGTAGTCATGGAAAGTGACCATGTGTGAAGAAAGGTTTCTACAAAAGCTCACAGAGAAATCACTCAATAAAATGTACTATCAAAATATACCATGATGGCACTACGGCATCATAGATGGCAATGGTTCTCGTAGACGACACTGCACTACAGATAGCACAGTGCCGATAAGACTCCCTTCATAATGATATTGTATTAATAATATCTATTGTCAAGATTTGGTCACCAAATTCATCTCTTTCATCACAGAATTGGATTGCTTAAGCGTCTCACATTGCTAGAAGTGCAAATTGATTCTAAACGATGGCACATGCAGGAACTCACTAAGTGGACAAAAAGAAATTTTCAATACCTTACAGAGATAGAAAAAATAGTCGTGCGCCGCTTGCGGATTGCTGTGAATTCCTTCAAAATGCTCCGATCGCCACGATTCCTTCAGATTCGAAGAATTCAGATCATTGCGCAAAAGTTTTCTCGATAATGTTGGTCCTACCGTTAATTATTAAAAAGGTTAGCAGGCGCACGAAAAAACGTTCACAAACTTCTCTGTAGAACTTCACATCGACTGCGTCTCTGCTGCGTGATCCGATTGATAATAGTCAATTAAACTTCGCACAATCTGACGTGTTTAATGTTGAACTGGCTGCTCATTGTTCGACTGCTACGGTATTATGTCAGCAGATTGTGCCATTTCATCAACGTTGCATGTTCCAATGCTTCCTTTCTTGTCAAACAGAAGAAGAGACGACCGCTCTAATTCTGTGTTTTCCATTCATTTCTGGTCTTCCATTGAAATCAATGTCGCCTCTGTAGCGTGCCCTATCGTTGGATCTGAAGGACACTGAGCATGAATACTAATTTTCCATCGAATTTTGTTTTTCATCAAATTTATAGCTTTAATTGTTTTGTCTGTGAATGAAGTAATGAAGTTTGAAATGAAAAAGTTATTTTAGAAATATAACATACAATGTAAATTCACTTTTACATTCCTGGTGATAAGTAAACAGCTACACTGACCATCCTGTCTCCTCAGATGCGTGTCAACTTGCTTTAATTATGCTTGCTTGGTGAGCGGAAGATTATCTCGATGCAGAAGTTGCACTCAAAAATTACAAACAGTGATTTGTGAAACGAAATAGTATTATTATCAGTAAGACACTTGTCCTATTTGAATTTGAAACTTAGGTATAGGCGAAAGTTATCACGGCTTCTCTGATTACCCTAGAAATCTGAGTAAAAGCGAGTTGAGTTTTGGTAATGTCATCTATCTTCCATAGAACTTAATTTCTAACCGAACATGATAATTTCAAACTGAGATTATCGCCTGCCATCCGCTCCAGTTTATATTCTCTTAGGAACAATTCATTGTTATCAAAATCTAAGAGTTTGAGCGCAGTACAGCTGCTGGTTTTTTACTTTCACCTTTTTAGTGTTCACCATCGAAGTTGACATTATTCGTGTGCTGACGGTCAAGTTGATTTGAAGTAGCATTTTGAAATCCTCCTTCTAAAGCACGAATGACATTTCAACAGATTGAAACGAGAAATCTACTTTTACTATATTGAATGATTTTTTCCTATCAGAATGAATACTTACTATGTATATGTGCATGTTTATGATATACTTATAGTTCTGCGTATACAATGAAATCCGTAATTGATTTTTATGTTAAATTGGATTAACGGTGCATTAAGATTTTAGCAAAGCTATAACGATGACTGCGGCCTTAACTGCAGCCTTTGTTGGTGAACGAAGAGGTTAAGGAGCCTACCCATGAACTGCACTTCAGCTTAGTAGTGGTCCGACAGCCAGAGTCAGGTCAGTTTTAGTCCAACTTTATAGACCGCTTTAATGTAGATTTCCAAGATTTCGTCAAATTAGTTCAGTATAAATTATGATCTTATTTACGGAATTCTAAAATACATGCAGCGTTTTCACTTTTCAAAATCGTAGCCTTTGAAGTTAGGACATTCTGCATTAAATCACGTGCTCATGCCTAAATTCTGTTCTCAATCACGTTTCATCCATTCATACATGATTAATTTTCAAAGTTATAGTTTATTATCAAAAAATAAGAATTTTCAAATACAATTTGTGGTCGCTCTACGCATCTCACGAAGTTGGGAGTGATGCTATCAGAAAATCATTGATCTCCCCTTTCTTTTGGCTAGAAATTCTTGCCGTTTTAGAGATCAACATTGCTGCACAATGTTGTTCCAAAAAACATGCGTCAAAATATTGCTTTGAAGAAGCAATGTGTATGAATGGGTTAATTTGCCCATGACTGATTTTTCTTCATCAGTGTATCATTTGTGCATCTCACACAGTCACCTACAGCATATTGCATATAGAGTCACATTATATATATGCATGTATACACTATATATATATATATATATATATATATATATATATATATATATATATATATATATATATATATAAATGAAAAGAAAGACAAGGCCAATAAATAAGATCTTATTTATTGGCCTTGTCTTTCTTTTCATTTATTTATTCTACCGGCCAATGGCGAAATTCATCATCAATATATATATGAAAAAGAAGAGGATAAGCTTCAATAGATGTTATGAATTTTATGAAAAGTTTAATGCAAATTTTTTCATTAATTTCTAAAAAAGCTGTCATATGAAAATTCCATAATCGTTAACATTTGAAACTTAAGCTATCCCAATGATCTTTTTTGGTATGGTATATGTTGTCGATTTCTATATGGCGGTTTATAGAGTCATTGCCTGAGAAACAAGCTTCAATGAATTCAAACTGTTTTCTATCATTGTTAAATTTGATGGGTTCAGTTGAGTTCCATAGAAATTGGTGGTTTTCTTCGTGTGTATGAGTTGATATTTGAGATTCTGGGTCAAATCTTCTGACAGTCAATTGATGTTCATATGTACGTGTTTGCACTTTTGTTTGCTTGTTTGTCCATAGTACGTGGTTGTGCAATTGCTACATGGAATTTTGTATATAGAGTTTCTTCTAGGTATTTGTGTTTTTGTTCTTTTCTTCACTGATGAAGATTGTAGAGTAGATGTTGGTTTGCGTGCAATGTTGATATGATATTTTAATAACTTTTTACTGAGTAATTCTGATGCACCGTGAATATATGGCACAGATCTCCAATTTTTATTATTCTTAATTTTTAAATTGGCTCTTTGAGAAAATCTTGAATTATTTTTTTGTTGTTGGTTGTTGATCGTCTTCTGTTTGAAATGCCTAGGATATCCGTTGACATGAAATAATTTGAGAAGGTAGTTTCTTTCCTCCTTGCGATCAGGTTCATTATTACAATTTGTTTCAATTCAATGGAAAAGCGTAAGTATGGAATTTCATTTATGTATGATTGGATGGTTGCTGTTCACATACAAAATATTTCTGGAATAAGAAGATTTTCGATTCACTTTTGAAAAAGTATTGCCATTCTCGTCACGAGATACATATGTGTCTAAAAACGGGAAGGATTTGTTTTCTTCAGTTTCCATTGTTAATTGTATGTCTGGGAAAATACTGTTGACAATATAGTCCGGGAGCTAGCGCGAACTTGTGCAGGGAACGAGGTAGTACATAAAACTTTCACATAGCATAGTACACCTCTAACCTACTGCAAAACTTCGCGTCTCCCGGATCAGATCATTTGCTTTTAAGAAATAGAGAGGATAACACAATCCTATGTATTTCCAATGGTAAAATTGTGACATTTAAGGTGTTGACTACATTTTTTCGAATTATTGCTCATAAAAGTTACACAATTTGGTATTTTTTTGAACTGGTTATTATAGAAATCATCTACAGATCATGATCTTTCAAATGAGTTATCATTCAGTGACAGAGGATGAAGTAAAGTTTACAAACAGACACTTTTCGTTTAAGTATATCAACAATTTTCCTGAAATTTCTATGTTAAAATTTGCAGTTACACCAACGAAAAGTGTCTGTTTGTACACTTTACTTCATCCTCTGTCACTGAATGATAACTCATTTGAAAGATCATGATCTGTAGATGATTTCTATAACAACCAGTTCAACAAAATACCAATTTGTGTAACTTTTATGAGCAAAAATTCGAAAAAATGTAGTCAACACCTTAAATGTCACAATTTTACCATTGGAAATACATAGGATTGTGTTATCCTCTCTATTTCTTAAAAGCAAATGATCTGATCCGGCAGACGCGAAGTTTTGCAGTAGGTTAGAGGTGTACTATGATATGTGAAAGTTTTATGTACTACCTCGTTCCCTGCACAACTTCGCGCTAGCTCCCGGACTAATATTCAAAATAAGGGGTAACTGATCTTTTTTTAATAATCACGAAAGTATCATCTACGTAGCGAACCCATAAGTATAACTATACAATATATAGCCTCTTGGATAGTCCGAAAATGCATTTGTCCGGTATCGTCAGAATTCCTGACCGGCTACCGACCGCTGACTGGTTGCCCTCTTAGTCATCGGTCTAAGACCCCTTCAATCTAAGTCAATTTTGGGAGATCCTCCCAGGTATGACATTCAACATTGACGCTTAACAGTGTCTTTCTAAATTAATACTTTTCTACACATAGGAAGCTTTTATCAAATATTTGAAATCAATAATATTTTCAGAATTTTTGCCCGTGTAGCAATAATTGTAATGGCTTTCATGCAATAAAAGTGGAATTTTCATGTAAATGAAATCGCATTTGAAACTATTCTTAATTATTGCAAAATGTTATTCCTTTAGAATTATGTCTAGCTCATCCATTGATGAAGATTCGAGGTCATAGAGGCGCTTATGTCAATATCCCGTTAGTTGAGAACTAATCCAACAACGCAAAGAATTTGTTGAACGAATTTGAGACGGAAGTGATCCGACCTTCCTAATCTTACCGCAGAGAAGTTGCTTCAAGTATGTGCAGGTCTCCAATTTGCATAGAGTTTGTCATCATACGATTTACTAAGCCAGAGTACGTTGATTCCCGATAGAAACCCGCCCTTGAAAATCCTTTTCAATTTTCGACGAAGTTTTGTCAACCCATCCGAAACTACCCGAGGGAAATCTCTTTTATCACGCTGGATACCGAGAAGATCAAGGAGAGTAAGACTTGAATTCAGTCATCTTATTTTCAGTCATTAGTTCATTTTTGACTATGCAGCCTCCATCCTTCTTCGAATCATCAGGTTCAAGCGGCAAGGGGCTCTTTCGCTTCTTTCACTCTTCTCTGCATCTATCTTTCAACTCTTCTCGTTAGCTACGACTTCATTTTCCCGTAGGCTGTCTGCCTCAACTCAAATACCCCATGTTGCACAGCTTATAT